>JADRCH010000066.1:1884008-1971433 GCA_019843965.1 Rhynchomys soricoides | reverse complement strand
ACATATATGAACAATGGGGGCAGGGTTAATATACATTGTAAACATATATGAACTTTTCAGAAAATAAAGACATTTTGAGTGTTTTACATGAAATACAAATTTTTAACCTGTGTGTCTTAATAAAGGATATGATTTAGAGATATAGAGCATAAGCACAATGCCAGCTAGCTAGATGCTTACTCCTGTTTGACCTGTAATTTAGCATTATAGCATCATATAATTTATTAATTTTAAAATTATTTTATACTTATATACTATAGATCACAGTTTATTATTTATTAATAAATTATAATAATTTATGATTATATAGTATAATAAATTAACTCACTAATTTAAATTTTTTTATTTGGGGGTTTTAAAATTTTTTATTTGCTTATTTTATGTATATGAGCACTGCATGTACACCTATGTGCCAGAAGGGGACATCAGATCCCATTACAGATGATTGCGAGCCACCATGAGGTTGCTGAGAATTAAACTCAGTACCTCTGGAAGAGCAGCCAATGTTCCTAAACTCTGAGCCATCTTGCCAGCCCTTAATAATTTATTTATTAATCTCTCTAAAGGTAATTTTCTCTTCTGTAAACTTAGGTTATTAACAGACTGCCTCATTGGATGTTTATGAAGGTGAGATGGGACCATAGCTAAGCCTGCTGAAGAGCAAATGTCCCCTGCTTGATAGCTACCATTGAAATATGTACTGGGCTCAAAGAATACAAACAAGAAAACTTTAAAGCTAAGATTGCACTATATAAACCAAGACTATCCAAACTCATAATCCACCTCCCTCAGCCTGGAGGGTGCTGAGACTACAGAAGAGGGTACCAGATGCCAAGACAAAGACAATTTAAGTATAGAAAAGGCAGCTGAGGCACAGGGGTGGCCATATGTGAGGTGTTTGTATGATCTGTAGTTTTAGGTAAGAGCTGGATAGGATTTAATGCTGTCACATGCCTTTCCTGTCGCATGCTCTGCTCCCAAGGAGAAGGCATTCATCAGCTGTGTTGTGTGGGTGGTTTGGGCAGATTGTGTTGTTCAGAAGTTCTAACAAGGTGCACAGTCATCCTCCAATCTCAAACTGGAATGGAGAACTGCATGTATTTATCGCTCAAAAAGTTGTTGTTACTAAATGATTCCTCTCACAGTAGAAAAATAACAAAGAAATTGTAAGCACCGATGTGCATACTTTAAATTTTTTGCTTGTCAGCTAATGTATGTTCCAGGTATGAAGCAGCAGCTAGCTCTGAAGTTGCTCTAGCTGCTCTTGGACCTCTCTCTAGCTCTTCTTACTTGTAGGCACTGGTTTAGCTGCCCTGCCAGGACAGTGCCTTCAACACAGGTTTGGCTGCCCCATCAGGACAGTGGCTTCAACAGGATACCTTCCTGATTAAGACCCAAGACAGGTGGGCACAGACTAATGGGGAAATTTTCTTTTTCTTCCATTCTATCCTGGTGAGCTTCTGGCTTATGCTAATAGATTCTATGAGGTCTTTTATCAGATCCATTTTCTAGTTGGCTTGTTGTCTACCTTCCTGTTCTATGCTTTTCAAGATCTGGTGATAAATGAGACAGTAGAGGTATTATAGAAACTGCTCCATCACCTCCATAGTCAGGTAAATCAGTATGCATATAGCACATACATACACAGGTACACACCCCTCCTTACCTAACTACCTGATTCTTTTCTGATACAGCCTTGCATGATAACATAGTCTGTTTACTAGTGTTGTAACTTCTTTTTACAGAAAACTGCACCATGAACAGCTTATCTTATAATGCATACATAATTGGTGAAAATAATTATGTGAAAGTTTCCCTATGGGTGCCTCAAAATATGGCAGAAAATATATAATAACTGTAACATACAAACATTAGCATTTGTATGCTAATCTCCTTATGACTTCAAATTATAATTTATCTTTGAAATGAGTAAGCATACAGATGCCTGAATGGGTGGAAAATTTGAAAGTAGATGCAAATAACCATTTGAAGCAATTTATTTAAGATCAGGGTTATGGCTTTTGTATGTCCACCATAGCATATGTTACCTAGAGTCTGAAAAAGCTGTAACATTGCTTAATCTGGAGGACAACCATGTATCTTTTAACTGTTCTTGATAGCACTAAAGGGGATCACAAAGGGATCAAAAGCAGTAATCAAAACAAATGAACAGAAATATCTATTAGTGAAATTCAAATAGGCATTTTTCCTTTCTGCTTCTACTATGAAGACCTTTAAGCTTCAATTCAGCACAGCTGGTTTCCTTTCTGTAAAACAAGGAGAAAACCCAGTAAGAAAATTGTAAGAGAGTGAAGTTCTGAAACACATCCTTTATTACAGAGAACTATTCTTGGTTTGTGTCATTTTCTTTTTTTCTTAATTATGATTTGCTGTACTGTTCTTGTGTCCATGGTAACACCCATACTTAATGAGTAGACCACTACTGGTATCTTGCCACCACCAATCAGTGCTATCGAGAAGCAAGTCCTTCCAGGCTTCGGTGGATTATCCCCCTGCTCTGATGAGCAAGACCTGAATCTTCTCTGCTGATGTGCAGCATCAATACAGCATTGGCTATCTGTTGTTTTATCTATCTTATCATAATAAAAATTGTAAATATTTATCCACAAATAATTAGACAGATGAATGCATCTTATGTTCTCTTTATATAATAGCAAAATACATTGACGTATGTCGTATTCATAGAAAGCATCATGCATCTTATGGCTATTTTGATCAATAGTCTTAAGCTTTCAAAGAAAGCCTAAAATATTAAAGTAAGTGCATGAAACAAGCATAAGTTGATAAGACACTACCTTGGATTTTTGCAGTACTATGAGAGAAGGCCTTATAAAACCAGGATTGACTTGGATATTTGTGGTCAGCTTTATTATGACAGAATAGAATAAAGTAGAAGGGAAATAATGTAAGTGATAAGAGTTATTTTGAGAAAAATAAAATTTAAAGTATGTTTCTCACAACTGTCATCATCACACACAATTGTAATGAAATTATTTCAAATGATTTTTAGATTCTGGTCTCTAATGCTGTCGTATGGGAAAATATTTTAGTAGCTCACAGATAAACATCTATTTCTCTAAAGAAGTTAGCACTCTTCACATTTGATAGACCTTTGTGATGGTTTGTATATGTTTGGCCCAGGGAGTGGCACTGTTGGAAGTTGTGGCCTTGTTGGAGTAGGTGTGTCACTGTGGGCATGGGCTTTAAGAACCTCATCCTAACTCCCTGGAAGCCAGTATTCTGTAACAGCCTTCAGATGAAGATGTAGACCTCTCAGCTCCTCCTGCACCATTTGTGCCTGGATGCTACCATGCTCCTGCCTTGATGACAATGGACTAAACGTCTGAACCTATAAGCCAGCCCCAATTAAATGTTGTTCTTTGTAAGAGTTGCCTTGGTCATGGTGCCTGTTCACAGCAGTAAAACCCTAACTAAGACACCTTTCCATATTCGTTTCTTAGGAATTTCATAGCAATCACTCCACTCTGCTATTAGTAGATGTCTGTCCTTGGACTCTTCACATGGTCATCTTCTCTCTGAGATGTATCCTCTTCTAGCCCAAGCCCATGGTGCTTCTGATGACTTACTGGGAATCCCAAGTTCTTTCTTGTGGTAATCTCCAATTCTTTGTGCCACCAAGTTTTTGACTGGATAAGTAGAGTTGCTATAATCAGTTAGTATATTCTCTGTCACTTCTCCTCTGATCCAAGCCAGCAGTGCTTTTAATGAAATGACCGTTTGGTCTATACACCACATGACAGTGTTTTTAATGAAATGGCTTGTTGACCCATACATCTCATGGCTGGCCTTATGAAAAACATTGCTCAGGTATCCTTTGACCATGTTACCAGAGAAATCTAGCTAAACAGGCAGGGCTTTCAAATCATAGGCGCTTTTTTTTGTTTTTGATTTTGTTTTTGTTTTTCACTTATTAGCTCTTTCCTCAATTGTTTGCTTTCTAATTTTATTATAAGAGGCTAGAAGAAACAAGAACACACCTTCTTCACTTTTCTTGTTAACTTTTCCACTACATTTTGATGTGCATCACTATCATTACCTATCCAACAGTTGAAGATAGTGGAAGAAAATCTCACTGCTTTGAAGTGAAAATGTTTCCAACACTGGTCTATAAGAAGGTTCTAGTACTAGCATTAGAAACTGAGTCTATCTCAGCACAAGACAATGTCCACTGAAAAGAATACAATTATGTAAAATAATCAAATTAGAGACATTTAAATATACAGTTATACAGAATTTAAAGTACCTATTTGGCATCCTGTTGTAAATAGCTTAATTTTTTTTTTAAAAGAAAGAACATCTTGTAAAATTGATATTTGTTAATATCATGCAGCATGAAATGTTTTACCCAATATTGTCAATACAAGATAAACAGAAAAGAAACATTTTGAAAAAGTAATAGATTACCTGACAACTTTATTTACAAAAAGTCATTTTCAGTGAAACTTAATTATACATGTGCAGGCCATGTTAAAATTTTAACTCTGTATCATCTAGCATACCTCCTGACTCTGTGAAGCATATTTTAAAATGATAATTTAATTCACAGAGTAGAATAAATATTCCTCCGGCATTTTTCTACCTGTAGCTTTGTAAAAACATGCATTGATTTGTTACAAATTGTCGTTATAGTTATTAAGTACTTCTACTTTATTCTTATCTAACAGACACTCCTTCCTTATATCTTTAGACTGTGAAATGCCTCTAACCTTTCCGGAAGAATACTTTGACGGTCTGTCTGAACTGATTTATTTTGCTACATTGCTTCTTGGAAACTACACAACTTTGACTACAATATGAAGTGTTGGTAACAATTTAAGCAAAAACAAGGAAAACAATTCTTCAATACATGAAAATCTCTGAAATAGTAGCTTAAGAATTATGTGCTACATTGTATAATTGAAACTGTCCTGACTATTTACCACAGTTTTGGTAATTTTAGATAAGTTCATGACACAACATTAACAGAGCAAAAATAATGTTTCATGAACAACAAGACACATACCTCTGATGGAGCAAAATAAAATTTATCTAATGAAGGAAACCGTTGTCCAATAAATGCCATCTTTAAAATGACCTGTGTGATATCCAGTGTTCAAGTATTGTTTCCAATAAACTTTGTTCAGCTTATTATTTACTCTGTAGCCCTTTTGAATGGAACGACTCCTGTGATTTCCTTTAGCTCACTTTATGCAGCAGAAATCATGTTTAGTTCTGAAGAAGCTTAAATGTGTCTAACTCTTCTATTTTTAGCTCTAAACCATCAGTTGAGAACTATCTCTATCTTGCAAGTGAAGATATATAGCAGTGATACAGAAAGTCAAGGACGGAGGAAGATTCAGAGACCGTATAAACAGAGAACAAAACCAAGCCTTGCCAGTTCCCAGTTGTGCCTAGGATGTTCTTGCCAAAGCACCATCTACACAGACAAATAGATCTTGGAAATTCCAACTTCATGATAATGTAAAAGTAACATGTACCAGTTGTTTGTTGTGAGACCAAGAGAGCCATTCAGCCGAGTCAGCTTATTAGAATGACTCACGGCTGCGGTCTGGCTAATTCAACACTGGCTGGCTGTGAATGCAAATCCAAGAATCCAGTAGTTGCCTGGTCCATGAAGCTGGATGTCTCAGCTGGTCTTTGTTATAGGCTGGAATTGTATAGAAATAGGTTCAAATGCCAATGGAGGAATGAACATGCCAACAAGGTGAGCACAAGTAGGCAGAACAAAAGCTTACTTCTACCAAGTCCTTAGATAGGCTTTCAGCTGATGGTGTGGCCCAGACTAAGGTTGTGTTTTTCCACATCAAGAGATCCAGATTAAAGGTGTTTCTTTTCCCAGCTTGAAAAATCTGGATAAAAGGTATTGCTTCCTCACTCACCACCTACACCAGCAGGGTGATTAAAATTGACTGGGGTGTACTGGCTGGTTTTGTGTCAACTTGACACAATCTGGAGTTATCACAGAGAAAGGAGTTTCAGTTGAGAAAATGCCTCCATGAGATACAGCTGTAAGGCATTTTCTCAATTAATTATCAAGGGGGGGGGAGAGCCCCTTGTGAGTGGTACCACCTGTGGGCTGGTAGTTTTGGGCTCTATAAGAAAGCCAGTTGAGCAAGCCAGGAGAAGCAAGCAAGCCAATAAGCAGCATTCCTCCATGGCTTCTGCATCAGCTCCTGCTCCTTGGCCTGCTTGAGTTCCAGTCCTGACTTCATTTTGTGATGAACAGCAGCGTGGAAGTGTAAACTCAATAAACCCTTTCCTTCCAGCTTGCATCTTGGTCATGATGTTTGTGCAGGAATAGAAACCCTGACTAAGACATGGTGGTACCTACTCCACCTTATATCATTTAGTTACCAAACAAAAGACTTATAGTATACTTTATGCTTCTAATAAGGCTTAAAAGTACTAGAGCACAGCAGATATTTTGTCTGCTTTTTTGATATTTTGTCTATTTTGTCTACTTCCCTGCCAATCACCTTGAGATATAACTTGCCATGCTCCTTATGGGCCACTTCTACACCAACTGGCTGGCCCTCACTGCCATGTTCTTACAATCCACCAACCCCATGGTGTCTTCTCTCTTCTCTTCTCTCTCTCACTTTCTTATGGTCTTTCTCAAATCCTGAGCCTGGCAATGGAAACCACTCCCATCTCTCTTCTGCCCAGCTACAGGCTGTTGGCATCTTTATTTATCCAATAGTTTTTAACTAAGGAGCAAGGTTACACAGCATCACTTTTGAGGATTTCCTCATCCTTGAGGATCTTAAGGGCCAGTACTTAGCATTACAATGCATAGTCACGGATCAAACCTCAATGGAAAGAGGCAACAAAGACTGCTTTATGGGAACAAAGGCCTTACCAGCATCTTCAGATGATGTAGTATCAAATATTCATCACTTAGGGAGAGTCTATGTTTGACTTCAAAGCTCCAGAATACAGGCTGACTTGTTAGAAGCTAATGAACCTGGTGACTTTAGATTGAAGCCTATGCTCATTTACCTTTCCAAAATCCAGGGCCCCTAAGAATTAGCCTAATCTCCTCTGCTGGCGCTCTATAAATAGAGCAACAAAGCCCAGAGACAGCACATCTGTTTACAACACGGTTTGCTGAATATTTTAAGCCCCCTGTTGAGACTTAGCACTCAGAAAGAAAATTCTTTTCAAAATATTACTGTCACTGACAATATACCTTGTTACCCAGGAGCTCTGGTGGAGAGATGTACAACAAGATTAATGTTGTTAACAGTACTGTTCACACAGCAGTCATTCTGTAGTCCGTGGATGTAGGAGTGATTTCAAATGTCAAGTCTCATTACTGAAGAAGTACTGCTATTGTGGGTGCTCTGATGAACAGAGGAAAGAGTAAAGCAAGAACCTTTTAGAAAGAATTTGGACACCTGAGGTGCCCTTAAGAACACCTCTCATTTACATGGGGAGATCAGCATAGCTTCGGTTTCACTACTTGTGTCTTCTGGGCTCTCTTCAGGGACTCTGACTCTGCTACATGGTACCACTTTTTTCCCACAACTCCTTCAATCCTGGGCCTTCTCCTGCAGCAGCTGCACTCCACCAGTGGTCTTCCCCAGTCTCTCTTCAGGGACTCCAGCCCTACCACAGGGTGCCAAGCCCCTTCATGACCCCTCCATGCCTTCAAAGCCAGTCCCACCTGGGAAACAATGTTACCAAGTTCTGCTACCATCATGAGATGCAGCCTTGCCCCCCTCTGAACCACAGCCTCTGGGTGCTGCAATAAAGAAGAGCACAGTTCCTGGCGTATTCTTACCACTAATTTCTCAGCTAAGTACCATTGACTGTCACAGCGAAACAATGGTTTCACTCTGGCTGTTTTTCATTCAAAATATCACATAACTGACCTTGAAAGAATCTTTTCTTTCCTCCGACATTTGACAAGCTGGCCTCACTGTATCTGCCCTTCTTTCAGCATTCTCTTCAAAATCTCCAGTGATACCCCCTGAAGCTCTGAGCACTCGATGGCTTTCCTAGCCCAAATTCCCAAAGTCCTTCCACAATCGTCCCTCAAAACATATGGTGAGTTTTGTTACAGCAATATCCCACAATCTGGTCATGGGTTTTGTCTTAGGGTTTCTATTGTTATGATAAAACAATTGGTCAAAAATCAACTTGAGGAGAAAATGATTTATTTCAGCTTACAGCTGTAGTCCCTCAAGAAGAGAAGTCAAGACACAAGACACGAGTGTGGAGGTAGGAATGTGAAAGGCAGAGCAAGGTGGAATGCTGCTTCCCTGCCCCTTAGCAGCTTAGTTTCTACTGTTTGCATAGTTAGCTTCCTTATACACCCCAAGGCCACCTGCACAGGTGTGACACAACCTACAATGGGATGCTCCCTCCCACATCAATCACGAATGAAGAAAATGCCCCAGGCATGCCTACAGACTGATCTTAGAGGAGGCATTATCTCAACTGATGTCACCTCTTCTCAGATGATTCTACTTGTGTCAACTTGACAAAAAGCCTGGCTAGTACACTCTATAATTAAGTGTATTCTTTACATACAAACCTGGGATCTAACAAGGGCGTGTGACTCACTTTACTGTGGTATTGATTTGATATCAAATAATAAATCACATCATCAGATGTGTGGTGGTTTGAATGAGAATGGGCCTCACAGCCCCATCTATTTGAATGCTTTGTGCCCAGTTTATGAAATTGTTTGGGGGAATGATTAGGAGGCTTGGCTTTGTTAGAGGAGATGGCTTACTAGGAGTGGGCTTTGAGTTTTCAAATGCCCATGCCATGCCCAGTTAGTCGCCTCATTCTCTCCGTCCCCATCTTGAAATAACAAGTAATCTCTCAGCTACTGTTCCAGTGCCATGCCTGCCTGCCAACCCCCATGCTTCCCGCTGTGATGTTTATAAACTGACTCTCTGAAACTGTAAGCAAGCCCCCAATTAATTGTATTATGAGTTGCCTTGGTCATTGTATTTCTTCACAGCAATTAAACAGTAACTAGGGCAGGATGCATTCATCAAATATCAGCTTGGTGTTAGTGGTGATGTTTTCTGTTATTTCAGTTTAAGAATAAAAAATTCTCATTGTGCTTTTATAATCTCAGCTACTGTGTCTCAGAAGAAGAAAAAAAAAAGTGCTATTTAACCTTTCAACAGAAGGGACTATCTGTGGTCAAGTGCAGACACAAAGTGAGATCCTGAAATACAGAGAAATCTGACGTAGTAGGAAGAGTAGAGAAGACACAGAATCTCCCTTTGTGAAAGAGGAGACAACCAGGATGGAATCAAGAAGGAAGTGAGAGCAAATGTCTGTTTGCAACAGTCCAGGTAATAACCCAGACTAAGAGAAAGTGAAGGTCATCTTCCCTAGGCAGCCAAAAGAGCACTGAGTTAAATGCTCAGGATCAACTAACACTGTCAAAGTCAGCCTGTTAGAGGAGGGTCAAGTTCAGTCAGGAGGACCTGAGGCTAATCATGTCTGAGAGAATTCTAAGTAAAACCACAGGCAAATTAAGGGGGAAAGAAGCAAACCGTATGGAGTAGACTATCTGATTTGTTCTTATTTCTCATTTGTTTCAAGTGACTTGCTCTGTTGGGGAATGTTAAACTGCTTGTAGATAAAAGATGTACAAATTACAACTGCATGTTGTTTTAAATTAACAAGGACACCTTTATGAAATACAAAAACAACTAATAAAATCATTTGAATGCAAAATGTCACATACCAGATATGGAAAACAGGTTTTACGTGAATAGCACCTGCAATTCTGTGTGTTCACCCTAAGGATTTGACTATCCACAAATAAATTTAGATGAATTCTCCCAAGTGCACACTGTGTGCCTCAGGAGCTGCTAGAGCACAGAAAATACTGTATTCAAATTAATGAACTTATGACTTGAGGGAAATGCTTATTTGTGAAATAAATACACAGAATACCTAGTGGCAACAAATGGTGTTCCTGAGCCTGTATCGTTTCTGTTCATAACAGTGAAAGCTCTTCTGAGGTAGGAGAGATAGCATACAATCACTCCATTAACTTCTCCTTAGCTTTATGTTGAGTAATCAAAGTTTAATATTTGTTCTACTGTGGATCTTCTGCATATGTACTCTTGAGATGTTAATTTCAAGGTAATATCATTCTGGAGTAATTATATTCTAGAACCTTGTTAAATGAGTACCAATCTTATGGTAGGTATAACTCTATTATCTTTGTTCTTACTATCAGTGGCAGGACAAAGAATCTTGATGAAAGCTTGATTTTAAAAAACTGGCTTCTTTGGTTCTCTGATGTGTCTGTTTGCATGCATACCGAGGGGTGATTACATGGAGAGACTAAACTGGCCTCACATTCTCAGAACAAATCAAAGAATTTGAAAGGGACAGACTAACAGATATGAAGACCTAACAAATAATAAAGACATTACCCGACATCTTTCAAGGAATTACTAGTGGTGATGTTAGAATTTCTCCATTCCTTCCTTTTATTTTTAATGTTGAGATTGTAACATGATTATACAGTTTCCCCTTTCTTCTCCTTGCTCCAAGTCTCCCCCTCCCCCACATCTACTTCTCTTTGTTGTCTTGAAAATGTACAGCCTCATGTTTCATTAATGGTCATTGTGTACATATATGTACCTGGATATGTGTCTGTGTTCCTAAATATAACCTTCTCGGCCTGTATAATGTTACTTGCATGTGTGTTTTCAGGGCTGACCATTTAGTGTTGGGTAACCAGTTGGCATGCTGTACCCTGGGGAAGACTATTTCTTCTGCTCCCAGCACTCCTTGGTTGTGTTGTGTATGGTTGAGGCTCCCTGGGCTATTGGCTATCTCTCATAACATGCCTATTGCTATCCTTGTTCACATTTAGGCAGTCATGTTGGTAAGACTTTATAGGTTTAACATCTGATAGTTCTAGGAGCCGAGCCTATTATACACAAGATACTGTAGTTAGAGATGTCAGCCTGGATATCTAGATGCTCCTTGGTTTTGGCTCCTGGATGTCCAACAGCTATGGAGATAGAACATAGTCTGCAGAGATCCATTTTTCTCTGTTGAGCAGATGTCTGTTCCTGCACCTGTCATATAGTGACAAAAACAGTAACCTTGTCATAGAATCCAGAACCTTACAGCTATGTCCTTGCACCTAGGTATTGTAATAAACACCTATACGCAGTTAATATACCAATCACTCATCCCTTCTCAAACATCAAAATAAATGTAAAATACGATCCTACCATCTGGTGAAATCTATGCCACCTCTCTGTTTTACATCCTCTGGCCCCAGAAATAACATTGTTATTAAGCCCAGGCTTTTACCTAATAAAAGAATGATGATGATGATGAGGAGGAGGAGGAGGAGGAAGAAGAAGAGGACGAGAAAGAAGAGGAGTTGCTCATCAGGATATGACTTGAAAGCCAGTCTTCATTACATGTTAGCTATCTAGATACAGGACAAAGCAATGGAAATTCAAGCTAAAAGAAAATGCCTTTATTTTAGGTAAAGCCCCTTCTGACAAACTGATTCGAGTAACACCATGTGGATCAGGGGACAACTGGCTTAAGGGAGCCATGAATGCAGTTTGTATGGTTTGATTCACTAACATGTACCCCAAGGCAAAGGCTATCCTGTTCGAAGACTCACAAAAGTACAGAGCCCCAAGACCAAAAAGAAAAAGAAAAACAAACAACCTTCCCCTGCCAAAACAAACAAACAAAAAACTCACCATTGAAACGACATATTTATATGTAAAAAGATCTAACTTAAGACCACCTGCCATTCCTGGGATTTCCTAGGGGATCCCCCCCACAGCTACAGATTTCCATTCTTTCTCCTGCCCCTCTGGCCCTCTATGCTGTGTCTTCCCATACCTGATCCTATCACCCTACTGCTCTTCCTGTCCCCTCTCTCAGTCCCTCCCTTCCTCTGCCTCCCATGACGACTTTATTCCTCCTTCTAAGTGAGATTCAAGCTTCCTCACTTGGGCCTTTCTTCTTGTTTAGCTTCTTTGGGTCTATGGATGTATCATGGGTATTCTGCACTTTTTGGCTAATATCAACTTATCAGTGAGTAGATATCATGCATGTCTTGAGGTCTGGGTTATGTCACACAGGATATTTTCTAGTTCCATCCATTTGTCTGCAAAATTCATAATGCCCCTGTTTTTAAAAGCTGAGTGGTATTCCATTGTGTAAATGAACCACATTTTCTGTATCCATTCTCTGGTTGAGGTACATCTGGGTTGCTTCCAGTTTCTGGGTATATGAATAAGGGTACCATGAACATAGTGGAGCATGTGCCCTTGTGGTATGGTGGACTATGTTTTGGATATATGCCCAGGAACAGTATAGCTTCAAATAAAACTATTTCCAAATTTCTGAGAAACAACAAAACTGATTTCCAGAGTGGGTGTACAAGTTTGTAATCACACTAGCTATGGAGGAGTGTTCCTCTTTCTCCACATACTCACCAGCATGTATTGTCACTTGAGTTTTTGATCTTAGCCATTCTGATTGGTGTACAGTGGAATCTGAGGGACATTTTGATTTGCATTTCCCTAGTGACTGAGGATACCCAAAAGCCCTCAGTGGGGATATGGAACCAGAAGAGGCCAACTCCAGTAGTCAGACAGGACTACCAGGGACGAATGAGAAAACCAACACACCTACAAAACTTTTGACCCAAAGTTTCTCCTCTCTAAAAGAAATGCAGGGACAAAAATGGAGCAGAGCCTGGAGGAGTGGCTAACCAGTGACCTGTCTAACCTGGGGTCCATCCCATAGGAGGGTACCAAACCCTGACACTATTATTGATGCCATATTGTGCTTTCAGACATGAGCCTATCATGGCTGTCCTCTAGGAGACTCTACCAGCAGCTGAGACAGATGCAGACACCTAACCATTGGGCTGAGGTTGGGACCCCTATGAAAGTGTCAGGGGAAAGGATTGAAGGAGCTAAAGGGAATCAAAACCTCATAGGAAGAGGGACAGAATCAACTAACCTGGGAGCTCCCAGAGACTGAACTACCAACCAAAGAGCATACATGAGCTGTTCTCTCCCCTACCTCCTGGCTGCTCATATGTACAAGATATATACGCATATGACTTCCTTGCCAGGCCTCAGATAAAGAGGACGAGTCTAACCCTGTAGGGAGGTGATGCTCCAGGGTTGGGGAATACTCAGGGGGTGACCCTCTCATATGCAAAGGGGAGGGTGGGGGTAGAAGAACTCTGAGATGAAGGACAGGGGAGGGCAGGATTTGGCATGTAAATAAGTAAATTAATTAATTAATTAATAATAGAAAAACATCTAACTTGTTTCAGGAGAAAACAATTAGTTCTGGTATGTGGCGGTTTATACACAACACATCGGGTCTTTTCATAAGCACCTGTTGGGCATTGCTGGAGGCATGAATGACACAGGATGAACATTTCCGCTATCATTTAGGCTGATGTCTCCTAGTGATTGAACTGTTTCTTACAGGATATGATTTCTACTTCCTGCACCATTAGTTATGCTACTCTGGACATATTCATATTTCTTACCAGTTCTCTGAAATACAACCAGCAGAGTGATTTTTCAGCCATCGATAGCATAAGCTACCTGCATTTGATGCCTTAATTCCACAAATCAGAATTCCATGTCTTCGATGAGCTATATTTTGCTTTACTCTTTCGTATAGGCGGGCCCACTTTTGGCTTACTTGGAGCTGGAATTTTGCTTACAGGCTTAAACACAAACATTGGCAAGTGTTTCTATATACTTCATCGAATCATCTTGTTAAAGCTCATTGCTCAAACATGCTAGGAGTTTTATGGGTGGTTATTTGATCCTCTAATGGTATCTCCTTGGCCACTGCGAATTACAGATTTAATTCACTTAGCTTTATTCTATCCAGTTACAAATGGTAGAAAGTGGGAGAACCCGTTGTGTGTCACTATAGATTTTTCCAGTTGTCTTCCTCAGTGCTTAACGTAATCATCACTCCTGGCATAAAACTGTACAGATTAACATGATTCTAACAGTCAAAATGGAGACTTACAACCAGCCAAAGAGACAAGAAATGGTGAATGCTCAGTGTTCAGTCCTAAACCGGATATTGATGCCAACCATTTGGAGGCTCAGGAGCATCAGATAAGGGGAGTTGGAAGGATTCGGGGGCTCTTAAGGATGAGGGTACTATTTCGACGTATGTCATTGGCATTGTAAACACTGAAACCCAGAGTCTGTAAATGCCTGCGCAGGAAGAGGGGGATGGGGGATGGGGAGCGGGGGAGGGGAGGGAGAAAGCAAGGGGCAGGAGGGTAGCGTCACAGTACATTGTGCGCAAGTGTGACATTCTCAAGGTGTAAAACATTTAGAGAAAAATGATAAAGTGAACATGACGAGAGGTGAAAAGTGTAAACAGCAAGTATTTAAGAATAAACAAGCCAGGCTGTGGTGGCGCACGCCCTTAATCCCAGCACTCGGTAGGCAGAGGCAGGCGGATTTCTGAGTTCGAAGCCAGCCTGGTCTACAGACTGAGTTCCAGGACAGCCAGGGCTCTACAGAGAAACCCTGTCTCGAAAAACCAAAAAAAAAAAAAGAGAGTAAACAAGATTTTATTCCACTGTACTTGGTGCTTTCCTGTGTGGACCCCTCGAGCCAAGTGTTTCAGCTTTCCTGAACACATCTAGTACGGTCATTCTAAGGTGCTTCCTTGTAAATTTTCGTGCTTGCTTGTTTTGCTTCTGTTTGTTTTGTTTTTGAGACAGTTTCTCACTTGCAGCTCAGACTAAATTCAAAATTTCTGGTAGCCCAGGCTGGCCCCAAACTCCTAATCCTCTAGCTTCAGCCTTCTAAGTGATGAGGTTGTACAAAAATGGGATTTGTAGTAGTGTAGAAATAAACAGCTGGGGAGGGTTTTAAAACTAACCCTGTTCATTCGGCGGAACACATTTAGGGCTTGCCTTTTCTGCGCATGCCTTGCCGGTTCTCTGTATGCCGTTAGTGTCATTTCAAGATCAGGAATATTCCACTGCATACATGTACCACCAGTTGGTTATTCTTTCCCTTGTCTAGAGACCGAGTAATGTTAAAGTTTTGGACAATTCGGAATATAGTGGTGATAAACATCCACACAAGTGTTAGGTAAACGTGGGTTTTCATTTCCTCAGATAAATACATAGGAAGAAGTCTGTTCCGGGAAAAACTTTTTCTTGCGCAAAAATTAAAAAAAAAAAAGCTACATTCTTCACAAAGACCAAAATGCTATGCCAGCCGTGCATGATATTTCCAGTTCCTCCATATCCTCCTCAGCAATTCATATTCTTCATTGTTTTAAATCTTAAATATTCTCTTGGCATCACATTATGATTTTAGTCCTCTTTTCTCTGATGACTAATGATCTTGCATTTTTATTTGTGGGCTAATTTACCATCTGTGTATCTTTAGCAAAATGTCTGCTCATATATTACACCCTCTTTATAATTGGGCATTATCTTTCTTATTGTTGGGGTTGAACTCTCTTCCTGCATGCTAGACAGCACCTTTATCAGCTGTTCATGGTACATTTTTCTTTTTCTCCAAGCCTGTTCCTTAGGGTTTGCATTGGCTTTACAATGTCTGACACTGAGGAAGAATTTAATTTTGGTGACGTCCTTCTGGGCCTGACTAAGAAAATAAGAAGTCTCTGCCCAAAATGAAGTCCTCAAAACTTGGTCTTGTATTTTCTTCTGGAGGATTTTATGGTTTGGGGATTCATAATATTTCTTCCTTTTGAACTTTTTTGAGGATTTTATGTACAAGAGTATTGACACCACCTACACACCTCCCTCTGTGGCCCTCTAACCTCATCTGTGTTGCCTCAGCTTCCTCTCAAACCCATGACACACACTGGGCTCATTTGTGTGTATGTGTGTACAGCTGACTTCGTGGTATTAGACCTATCAGTGGGCTTGTCCCTGAAGATCTCTCTCCCTCTCTCTCTCTCTCTCTCTCTCTCTCTCTCTCTCTCTCTCAGCAGCCATTGATTGATTTCCCATTGATCCCATAGGGGTGGGTCCTTGTGTTTTTACTCCCATGTCACCTGGTGTTGTCTTACTTTAGGCCTTGTTTAGGCAGCCATATTGTTTAGATTTCATGGAAGACAGTATCTCATAGCATACATCATGGTCATCTGTATCTTACACTCTTCCCACACCCTCTTCTGTGATGGTCTCCAAGCCTTAGGTATAGGCATTGCTTTAGAAATAAGCACTGGGGTTGAGCGCACTATGTTCAGTTCTCTGAATTCTGACCAGTTATAGCTTTCTGTGATCATCTCTCCTTGCTACAAACCCAAATGATGAGGAATGAGAGATACTCTTATCAATGAATAGAGGGTAAATATTTAGAATGACAGTAAGTGATGATACTGGTTTAGGAAAGTGTCAACAATAGGTTTTCTTCCTGGGCCCATGTCCTCACCAATCAGAGTAGTTGGCTTGAATCACAAGGCATGAATCTCCTCCTATTGATAGGGCATTAAGTCCAATTAGACAGCACTAGGTTAGCCTGAGATATAAGTGCTATTATTGCACCATCAGAAATATCTCGATGCTGGTCATTGTTGTGGTCTGCAGGTCTCACAGTTGAGTGGGACCACTCTCTGCTTTTCTCTGATAGCAGCTTAATGGCACCTTCAGATACTCTAAGAGTTAATCCTGGGAGAGGAGGTTTCAGGTGAGCTCCATCTCCATCTCCCCAAGTCCTATGTCCAAAGTGGGCAGTATTTTTAGTAAGCAACCAAGGAGAACAGCAATAACCTATGCTGGATTCAGTGTCCTTTGGATTCCCCTGACCAACAACTCCAAGAGCAGTTTCCCATGCTTGGCACTGGGTTATTGCTAAATAGTACATGGTTCTTGGGAAGAGTAGTGTGTGAGTGTGTGTGTGTGCACAATTGTGTCACAGGTGTGTGACTGGCTACAGGCTCCAGAGGCAGAGTTCCCTGGCACTGGAGTTTCAAGGAGTTGTGAGCCACCTGATATGGGCACCGGGAACTGAACCAGTTTCCTCTGGAAGAGGAGGACACACTGCTAACCTTGGAATCATCTCTCCAGATCCCACATACAGTTATAATTTCAGAAGTACAATATAATCCTTAGTTTATGGAATAAAAGTTTCTTTCATTAGAAAGCACTTGGATATTCATAGAGAAAATATCTTATTTCTGTATGGATGTGGCACCTGTCAATAACAAAGCTGACGGCCTATAGCTTAGGCAGGATATAGAAGGTGGGACATCTTGGAGGCAGAAAGGGTTCTAGGATGGAGCCAGGCACTGGGTTAGGGGTGGGGTGGGGATTCACCCAGGAAGATGTGGCAAGATGATAGTACCATGTGTCAGAATGTAGATTAGAATAAATAGGTTAATTTAAGTTATTATCTAGTCAGAGAAAAGCCTAGCTATATGGCCAAAGTATTTGTAAATATATTTCAAGTCTGAATCTTATTTCTGAGAGCATGGGGCTGGGAGGAAGAACCAAACCAAACTTCTACAGATCGTCTCTTTATCAGTGGCTTAAAACTTGATGGTATGCCCTTACTTGAAACACTTTAGTTTAGTGAATAAAGTACTTGTTGGTGACATCATTAGTTAGAACTTTCCAATAAAACAGATTGTTTGCAGACTAAGTGGATTCAAGGAAGATTCGAACCAACATATGCAAAACACTAGTAAGATCAAAGAAAAGAGAGAAAATGAAACAAATGAACAGACAAAAATGGAAACCCCACAAGTTAGAATTGCTCTTTAGAGGTCAAACTGCCCAGAAAGAACTCTATGGTACCTTCCTTAAGAAAATTCAGTCATGTGCTGTAGGAGAATCCAAACAGCTTTTTACCTGTGAGTGTCCTAGGACATGTCACTCATTATTCTGGCAGTGGGGGTAGGAAGATGGGGGTACTGCACAGAACCTGACCAAGGTTGGTTGCTGGCTATCCTAAGCTGTGTCACGTAGCTGAAGAGGATAGTGAGAGAGTCCTGAACCAGGTAAGTGTGATGAGGCAGCATGAAACAAAACCTCTATTCACTGATCTCTGACTTAACATGAGATAGGGCATCATGGTGTGGTCCAATGTAGCTTCAGGTAGCTATCAAGTGTGTTCTGCTAACCACAACTTCATATATAAATTCATGAAAACTTGAAATCATCTACTTATTTCCATCCTGAACATTTAATGCCAGGCTTCATTTTAAGACTTTTCCACTCCAGAGTTCCCCATGGACAAACACGAGGGCCTTTCCCAGATGAAAAGCTTCCTCACCTTTCTCTCCCACGTCTCCTGTCCCTTATACCTTGCTACATTACCATTTATAAGTCAGAGAGACTTTGTAGAGGGGAAAAAAGTCAGTAAAGAAAAGCAGTCAGAGCTTGTAAAAGAAATTCCCCCCTCCCATCCCCATCTACAGCAGTTCTTGGAGTAACAATAACAGCAATGAAAGGAAGGTGTCCAATCAGTGTGAAGTACCAAGGGTGGAGACCAGTCACATTATCTGAGCTGGGAACAGTGGAGTTCAGCAGCTTGCAGACCATTGACATCAAAGAGCTTTTGTGAGCCCCAGTACCACTGAAGGATACTCAAACAAGAGAGATGGGATGGAGACTGGATGGCCCCCAAGATCCAGCCACGTTTGCATTTTAGTCTGGGTTATGTATGAAGCTTAACTCCTTACCCTTCATTTTTTTAAAAATTAATTTCTCTATGAATCCTGTGGTCTCAGATCAGGCTACCAAAGGGTCATTGCTTGTCTATGGAGTGATAACTACAAAGGTAAGAGTCAAATGTTTCCAAACGAAATATAGACATTTGATAATACCTTACAATTCCAAACATTAATTTTATATTTCACACATTTATCTATTCTTGATGATAAATTAAGCAGTTTTTTTTTTTTAGAAAAACTGAGAGCTATCATACATTCTGTACAATAGAGCACTATAAAAATGGCATGTTTCATGGACTATTTTAAAATTTTAAATTATGATATTTTCTACTTTCTCACAAGGTTTCATCTTTTAAAATAATTTATTTTAACATTTTTGATTTTATGTGCATTGGTGTTTTGCCTGCTTGTATGTCTATGTGAAGGTATCATGTCCCCTGGAACAGTAGTTGCAGACAATTCTGAGCTACCATGTGGTTGCTGGAAATTGAACCAGAGTCCTCTGGGAGAATAGCCAGTGCTCTTAAGTGCTGAGCCATCAGTCCAGCCCCTCACACGGTTTCTCAGTGAGAAATGTCCCCCAAGGCTTCCTGTGTCTGAAGACTTGATCCCTAGCTGGTCTGGGGGAGGTTACAGGACATCGAGGAGTTGCAGCCTTAGTAGAGGGAGGTGGGCCTTCGGGTTATTGTCCTTTCTGTACTTCCTGCTCTCATCTTGGGTTTCCAGTTTGCAGATAAAATGTGACCTACCAGCCTCCTGATCCTGCCAGCTATTGCCACAAAATGCCTGGCATTGTGGATCTGAGCCTTCGGGAACATAAGCCAAACTAAATTCCCACTTCCTCAAATTCTATTTAGCCGTGTCATTCATCACAGTAACAAAAAGCTATTTTTTAAAAAATTGTGAGGTAAGAAAAGATGAAACAGAAGACATTCTGCCAACATGATTTTTATATCATTGTCTAAATGACCATAACCACATTCAGTTTCTCTCCAAGTCAAGGTCAGCTCAGACGTGATGTCCTGTGAGAAGTGTATGTGCCCATGGGTTGATTCTCAAAAAGATTATCTCTAGAGCAGAAAGGCCTTCAAACCCTCCTGTCCTTACTGTTTCCTCTTCTAGTGTTTGTTTTCATTTTTTTTGTTTTTTTTCTGTTCTTTCTCCCTGAAGTTTTGTTATCGGTTTAGAGAACAAGCTAGTGGATCCTTCACAGCCTCATTTGAAAGAAGCTCTCTCTAAAGGACATGTCTTTTAAAATACTCGATTTTTCTTTTTTAGTTGGAGTCTCAGTGACGTGATTCTGGGGTTCTGGTGATTGATTTTAGTGCCCCCAGTCCTTTATGAACACGCATCAGAGGTTAGAGGTTTCTTACTGCTATTCCCCTAATATCCAAGTGCACGCAGCTCACAGAAGTAGAAGGCATGGCTTTATGAGCTGCAGCTGATGTGTACGGTGTCAACTTGACCTTGTTTCTCTAAGGAGCTTCCAAGAACTCAACATTGATTGTATCAGCGGCCAGAGTCAAAGCTGCTCTACTGTGAAATCAAAATTCAAGAGCTGAGCATTGGAAAAAAAAATATTCACACATCCACCCCAAATATACCTACCAGTGTCTACACATCTAACAAAGCATTGAGAGTCTCCACAGTACTGTTAGAGCCAATTTATTACCCTCACTTGGATATTACCAACAATAAAGGAGAGAAAATTTGAGTAGAGTCAAGGGACTTCATCTTTACTCACTGCCTTCAGGTAACTGCAAAGAGAATAACTCTGTGTTTCTGGTGGCAGCCTTGATTGTACCAGATCCCCAAGAACTTAATTAGTAACAGGCCAAGGAGGAAACAAGAAAGGGACCGTAACCTTTAAAAGTATAATGTACTTTACTGTGCTAATATCTGTTAGAACCTTTTTAGTGTTTTAAATTTAGATTTTTCTCCGTTTTTCTTTGATTTTTTTGAGATTACAGTATAATTATCTCATTTCCCTTCCTTTTCCTCCCTCCAAATCCTCCCATGCATCCCTCCTTGCTCCCTTCCAAATGCATGCCTCTCTTTAAAAACTGAAACATAAAACCAAAATAATTACATATATTTATGGTGTACCAAAGCTGTTTCAATATATGCATATGTTACATAATATTAAAATTAAAGTAAATACATCAGTATTCTCAAACACTTAATGTTTCCTTAAGAACGTTGAAAAGTCTTCAACGTATTCTTCAGACATAAAAAGCAATTAAATCAGTTCATTTGTAACAACATGGATAGAACTGGAGATCATTATGTTCAGGGAGATAAGAAACAAGTCACACAGAATCTTATAACTTTCTTCATTTGTCACGAGATTAATTAGATGAAAATTGTTAAATTTCCAGTAAACAAAACACATTTTTTTGAGTTTACCATACACAGATTACCACCCTACCCCTGGTGTTAAAAGTTGGGCACATATTACAGGATAGGTGTGAAATGCAGCTCAGATACCAATAGCCCCAGGATAAAGCTCAACTCCACCACTTCCTGATGGTACATTGCATGCAGGGTGCTGTCTTAACTCAATCATCAGTTTCACAATAGAATAAATAAAATTCTGTTTATGTAAGATTAAGTATGTAGGGGACACTCCAAAATCCTCTCAGTTTTTTCTTCAGTGTATTGTAATTTACTATTTACAGGACTCGGATCCTCAGTCTATATTTATTTAATTTTTTAAAAATTATTTTTATTGGCTATTTTCTTTATTTACATTTCAAATGTTATTCCCTTTCCCAGTTTCCCCTCCAAAAACCCCCTATCCCATCCTCCCTCCCCCAGCTTCTATGATGGTGCTCCCCCACCCTCCCACCCACTCCCTCCTACCCACTCCCTCCCGCCTCCCTGCCTGGCATTTCCCTACACTGGGGCATCGAGCCTTCACAGGACCAAGGGCCTCTTCTTCCAATGATGCCAGACAAGACCATCCTCTGCTACATATGCAGCTGGAGCCATGGGTCCCTCCATGAGTACTCTTTGGTTGGTGGTTTGGTCCCTGGGAGCTCTGGGGAGTCTGGTGGGTTGATATTGCTGTTCTTCCTATGGGTTTGCAAACCCCTTCAACTCCTTCAGTCCTTTCTCTAACTCCTCCATTGGGGAATCTGTGATCAGTCCAATGGTTGGCTGCAAGCATCTGCCTCTGTATTTGTCAGACTCTGGCAGAGCCTGTCAGGAGACATTGTATCAGGCTCCTTTCAGCAAGCACTTCTTGCATCCACAATAGTGTCTGGGTTTTGTGACTGTATATGGAATGGATCCCCCGGGGTGGGGCAGTCTCCGGACGGCCTTTCCTGCAGTCTCTACCCTTTGTGTCCGTATATCATCCCATGAGTGTTTTGTTCCCCCTTCTAAGAAGGACTGAAGTATCCACACTTTGGTCTTTCTTCTTCTTGAGCTTCATGTGGTCTGTGAATATTTATAACCATAGAACCCAGTTAAATGTGCGTAAGTACACTTATGTTGGGAAAATAAATTGTTTGTATGCCTAAGAAGTAGTTAAACTCCAGTTGATTGGAGACTTAGTGCACTCCTGCTACACTGCCTGGATGACGAAGATCTAATGTAAGTGCAGATGAGCCTCAAGCGCCATCACCAGCACTGTTGCAGACGTCAGCAGTGGGAACAATGTCCTAAATACTACCGTACCAACCAGCTTTGCAAGATGCATTTGCCAATATTAATTTCCTTCACATTTCATCATATATATTACGTATTATACATCATATATTATGTTGTATATACAATTAATGATTATTATTTTATTATGTATAATAATATTTATAATATAAATTAAATATTAAAATATATTAAGAAATAAATATAATAAAACATTTTATAAATTAAATAACATGTAATTTAAATACAAATATATAAATTATATATATAATTTATATATATATATATATATATATATACACACACACACACACATACACACACACAATTATTTGTATGTGTGTTCCTATTGGTGTGGGAATGTGTACCTGTAAGTCAGAGGTCAGTGTTAAGTGTCTTTATCGAGTGTACATTCCCTTATATTTTGAGATAGTGTCACTCACTAAACTTGGAGATCATTCAATTCACTCACTCACCTGGCTAGGGTATCCATAAAATAAGCTTCAGGAGTATGCCTGTTTCTACCCTACATCCCCTCAAAAGCTGAAGTTACAAATGCCACCACCACTCTCCTGCTAACATGGTTGATGGGAATCCAAAATCAGCTCCTCGTGTTTACGAGAGGATGGCAGATAAATACTTTACTCACTCTACCATCTCCCAGTCCCCAGATTTAATAATTTCTCCTTTAGAATGGAGAATTCTTAGAGACTGAGGGCATACCTTGTTCTTTTTCATGCAAGTCCCCTGGTATCAAATAGAATAAAAACATGCTATGATTAGTTTTTGTTTTTAAATGATTAATAGAAATAGAATCGCCCAAATAATCCCCAAGAAATCTACTTCAGTCTTTTAGTGTCCCAGACCTGGGTATATCCCACTTTATTTTTTTTAATGTCTTGAAAGTATGTTAGCATAGATATTAATATTAAAATACTTGACTGGGTGTGATGTTTCTGAGAATCCAAGATATATCTTCTGGCAGATTTAGATCTAAAGAACCCAGTTCTTCGGAGAGTGTAGTTTATTCACAGAATTCTCCATGTGTGTCTAACCCCTCTCTTTATGCCAACATTAGGAAGTGACTTGTTTCCCCTGAGCTACTTCCACCTTCACTGCTAAAAGATGGTTTTCTTACCCGATTTGCACACCAATGTCAACAGTGTGACATAACAGTTGAATGCACATTGGTGCTCTTTGACAGTCTAATTGTTGGCTTATTCTGACATAATGTTGTCATTTGCCACATTATGAATTATCCTGAATCAGGATTATCTCTACTGAGGGTCATGTTTCAAACATTTTCTCTGACTGAATATGAATAAATCACCTAACACAACAAACTTAAAAAACAGGAAGACAGATTAAACATAACATGAAATCAGACTGCCATTAATAATAACGTGATAACTCCTTCGGCTGTCTGGGTGAATTTCATGGAACAAAGCAAATGTCATATCCTGATGCTTCTATTTGTTTTTGACAAATTTTACTTAATGTACTCTGTCAAGAGCATTTATGTCTCTGGAGAAATTAGGATACTACAGAATTATAAGATCACTGCGATGGATTAAATGTCTTCCTAAATTTTAAAAAAGTTTAAAGCAGAATGGTTAAGTATTATGGTTCCTTGACTTAAAAATATGGGGTATTACTCCTTTAAATTTTCACAATATTAGCTTATTTTTGCTAATTACAAGAGCGTCTGTTTTTTTCTCTTGCTTTCCCCTGTTTTGCTGGTAGTCTTATGTGGTAAAGATTCTATATTTTAAAGTTACTTTCCAAAGATACCTTGATTTTTTTTTTTTATCAGAAATTGTTGTATCCAGTGAGTTAAAATGATTTTAATAAAGTTTTTTACTCCAGTCCAATATGTGCAGTTATTCTGTGCAAGTGACTTATTTTGGTAACTTAACGGTGATTGCGAATGACTTCGCATGTCATATCTAAGATTTTTGATGTTAGCTTGAAGATGAGAAATTTACACAAAGTTTAAGTTCCATCCGAGTGAAGTAAATAGCTTCTTGTTTTAAGAAACTAATAACATTAGGTGACTAATTAGACATGGTGGTGAGGTTGAAGAAAGAGGTGCAGCCTGCTTCCTATTTTGGGCTTCTGAGGTCTCACATGGAATTCAGGTGTGACTGACTAGTAGTGAAATGAGTCTTCCCTTCCGTGTGAACATCCACAGTGGATCGGATCTGCGTTTGCAGCGGGTGAGACTCTGCTAGCCTGTGTGGAAGACAGTTTGGTTGCTCTGTGCTGCTAAAACAGAAACGTCTTTTCACTTTGTTCATATACAGATATAGAAATGTGGATTTGAAGTCCGGGCTTGGTAGATCTTATATCCTAAAATTTCCTCATTCTTTGTTTTTTTGGACTGTTTTCCTAGGTCCCTTCCCACATTTCTAGTCTTGGGCTCTGCATCTCTCCATGGTTGTGATAGTGACTCCCAAGGTCCTGACTATGACTTTTCCCTCCTGAGGTCTCCTCAAGGGGAACGTGGGGGAAGTGCCGGTAAGGAAGAATAAAAATCAGGACACAAGTCTCAATTCACTGTCATACTGTCTCAGCTCACTGGGATTTAGGATTAAAAGTATGTACCGCCATACTGAACAATAAAAAAAAAAAGAAGAAATATGGAAATTGACAAAAATTTTGAAAAGCCATTATTACTATTATAAAATTAAGCATAGAAACCAAGGACACAGAAACTCTAAAAGTTCCCTTTCCTGGGAAAACCAAAGCACTTCCCTCAGAACAAAGCTGCAGACAGATCCACCAGTGGGAATGACGGGATACATAGATAGACAACAGTGTGGAGCAGAAGTTCTCCTATCATTCCAGCATTAACATGTCTATAAAGACCTTTACTATCTTCATAAAAATATCAAATAAAACCTAAAGCCAAAACTTACTGAAAAAGCACTTGAGACCAAAATTGATAATTTACATTTCACTGGACTATTGAAAGGAAAATCTGGACAGAATATCTGCACCTGGTTCTTGGCAAGTTTTGGATCTGTTTGGTTGTTGTTGCTGCTGCTGCTTGTCGTGAGAGTGTTTCTTGTTTTCTTTGAAACTTTTAATTATTTGTAGACATGAGTATATCTTATTTACATCATTCCCACTCCCCCCCAACTCCTCCTGTGTCACCTCACCTCTCTCAAATTTTTGACCATTAATTCTATAACTATTATTTTTACAGAACCTACTGAGTTGGGTTAGAGTTGCTTTCGTGTGATGTTTGCCTAAGGCTACACACTTAAGATTAGGAAACCTACCGCAGGGCTGACTTGTCCTTGAGGAAAACTGACTCTCCCTCCTTCTGCAGCTATTGACCAGCTGTAGTGCTTTATCTACTGGTGGGGCCCACTTACATTTCCCATAGTCTATGGTTCCTGAAGGTGGGAAGCAGGGTGAACACTATCACTACATACTACGTAACTCCATTTAACATATATGTATGCATATATGTAAATGAATCATATATAAAATGTATACATATATTATATATGTACTTTAAATAGACTTTAAAACAAGTAAAAGGATGTTCTCTTATAAACTTTTCAAACATTCTTTATGCCATTTACTCTCTATTTTCTCCCTTTCCCACTTCATAACATCTGTGCCCTAACAAGGTCGTCTGTAGAGTTTCTTCTCCCTCTCCCCTATTACCTTTTTATCTTTCTTGATTTATGCTACTACTTTGATTGGATTTTCATTTCCTAAGCATGCTATGTGAATGGGTTTTAAATTTGCTTTAAGGCTAATACTGTGTCACATGGACTTCTATTAAATCGCATTAAGATATAGACTGACATTATTAAATATTCTTAAAGCTAGGCAGTTGTTGTTTATCTAAATAAGGACAGAATCTCATAAACACAACCAAGGTAACCTGAACTTTTTAATATGTGATAGGCATCATCAACATTGGTTATACTTGATACAACCCAATTACTTGGGGAAAAGATTTACTTGGAGCCGCCCTTGAAGTAAGTCTTAGTCAACAAAGAAGAAGCAGCATTCCTGAAAGAAAATTTGAGATAGTTATCCATGTATGACAAGAACACATTGCATATATGACAGGACCACGTCACATAAATGGTACAACAGAGAGCAGCTCTGTTTGTGAAAGAAAATGTACAAACCATGAAGGCAAAGACCAGAGAAGAAGGAAGAAGCCAGTACATGGTAAGTTTTCATCATGATGAGGGTTTATACTTTTATAGTTACTGTGACTACAATTGTATGACCAGTTTTAACATACATTTTAAAGTGATGCCATTCTTTTGGCAGAAAAGACAAATCTACATTAAAGAAAATAGATTAGGAAAGATATGACAGTAGCCTAGATGGAAGGTTATGGAAGCCCAATAGATCTCTATACTAGAAATGGAAATCAAGATGGATTCAGGAGCTATTTAAATGGAAGAAGTCAGCATTGATTGTGGATGGAGGCTGACTTGTAAGTGTGAAGTCTAGTGCACTGTGTAAGTCTCTGTTGCAAGTCCTGGTGACTTGGTGGATGATATCGTCACGGGTGAATACAAGAAGTCTTTTTTAATTTTCACGACTGCCTCGAACCAAAGACCTCACAAATGCTGGGCAAATGGTTTACTTCCATGGTACACCATTTGTCAGGAAGAGAAATCAATTTAAATGCAGGGGAAAGTAGATGATGTATTAAGCCTGAGGTGTCTGGAAAATCTAGCTGGATTTTCCTAGCAGGTTTTGGGATTCACAAATCTTAAACCTAGTGGAGATGTAAAGACCGGAGGAAGAGATACAAGAATCCCTGGTTAAAATAGACATACACATCTCTCATGGTTGCTTTTCAGATCGGCCTTTGGGTTTTTCTTTCACTGTGTGGTTACTTACTTGTGTTTTTACTTGCTTCACCATGCCATGGCCAAGGCAAAATGCCCCCACTTTTCTTTCGATAGAAAATGAGAAACACTTCATCAGGAAACATGTCTGCCCATGGTTTCAAATGTCCCGCTCTTACCCTGACGTTTGCCGACTTAGCCAACACCGAGTAAGCTTCTCCAGAAGCGGATACATGTTTCTGGGGACTTTCGTGGTTCCAGCATTCTCATGCAACCTGCTAACAACCACGACAGTGCATCTTCAGGAACTGGAGTGTGCTGCTGGATGCAGTGTTTATATGACATGTCTCTGGCTACTATGGAGGATCACTACAAACTTGGTGGCTAGGAGACATGTCAAGCAATCATCTTACAGCTCTGCAGGTCAAAAGTCTGGTATCAGGTGAACTCGGCTAGAGTTCCTAGGGTACTGTTGTATTTTAGAGGCTGCTGAGGAAAGCTGTTCCTTTGTTGGTGTTTATGTTGCAGAAATGTGCGTTCCTTATGGCTGTCTTCCTCCAAACACAGGGTTCACAGAGTGCACAACCCCACCTCTCCTTTCTGCTTTCTGATTCCCTAACCCCCATCTGATATGGATCATTGTCCTTATAAAGACTCAAAAAAAAAAAAAAAGTCTGATAATTTTTCTGTCTCAAGATTTTTAACTGATATCTACAAAGTCCCTTTTGCCACAGAAGGCAACACTGACTGGGGACATCTTTTCATGCATTATTCAGTTAACATACTATGGTAGAAAGGGGCACAGCTGATTAGCTCTGGCTTGTGTATGGCTTATATTCTGCTTATATAAATGATTATTCATATGGTAGATATTAGGTAACATTTCAAAAAACAAATAAAAACAAGCACATGGACAACAAAAACACATGCTCTCAGCTCTCCTTATAAAATAATTTTTGTTTCAAAGTAACTGTAGGGACAGGTGATATAAATTATATATTAAACATGTATATAGCATATTATAATGCAAATTCAATAGCCAGTCAATGAACTAGATGTATATCCTTAAAAAAAAAAAATCCAATATCAAATTCTTTTTCTTTTGGACTCTCTAATCTTATTTCGATGAATTATTTATTTCTAATCCCATGTGTGTCTGAAAGACTGGTATATTGATGTATGTGGACACAGAAGACTCAAATGCATTCTCCCTCCTGGTGCAGCCAAGGAGTCAAGCAAGCAGTTAGCACCTCTTTGAAGCCTAGCTGTTCAGACACTTGAGCCAATGATGGTAAGCCTTGGTCCAGTGGTGGGAGAGTAGAACAAACCATTGATGTTCTCTCTTTGTGACTCTGTGATGACAAACTACACTCTCTCTAGCTCTTCTGACTCCTTCCTGTGAGCATTGTGTCAGCTCCTGCTTGTTGCCAGCGCTGGGTTTGAGCCCCTCTCTAATTCTGGGAGTTTTTCCGGTCCTTCTGATGAACAGTTTTCACTTACTTTAGTCATTTTTGATTTCTATCACACTCACAAGATCTTCACAATAGTAGTGTTGTATAGAGATTATTATTCTCCTATTAGAATTTTGTTTTCTGAAATCAAATACTCTACCACTGAGGCATAGAGAATTTATTGTAAGAAAAAAATCTATTTACAATAACGATATGAATGAATTTTGGTTTCTAGAAAGTTTATTTTTCCTATTAAAGTTATCTAATTTATATTAGGGCTTCACAACTGAATATTTTCTGAAATAGCTGGCATTGTTTTAAAGATATCTATGGATTCAGCATATTTATAAGCCCATAAAAGCCCTGTAGTTGTTTCAATTTATGAAGACTGTTTACAGAGACCTTTCTGGGGAGCCAGATAGGAAGGCCAGGCATCCCTACATTGTCATCCTTGAATTGGCTGGGGATATTGGTTAGAACGCCAAGAGTTTACCTCTATTTAGTAGCTTAATTATTTTTCTCTCTCTTTAGTGGAAAATCACTTAGTGAAATTGTGGAGATTATTTATCTGAGTCATATTTTTATGGGAACTCTTTTTCACTTCCATGCATTTTTAGAAGTGTTTTCTTTAAAAGAATATTCTATTAATATTTATAATTAGATAGCACACAAACAGATGCTAAGTCTTATAACTTTCTGGGTACAATTACATAAAGAAGATTATATACTTTTCATCGTAATGTCGTCCCTGGGAGCTGAAGAACAAAGGGCTTTATCTGTGAACATGCCATTTCTTTTTAGGGGCGGAAGTAAACGGGAAGACAGCGATTAGCCACAATTAACCAGTTTAGCATGCTAGTGTTGATCCTGAGTGTCATTCTTAATGCCTAGTGTAGTGTTGAGAAGCGCACTGCATGGTGTGAGTTCATAATTGAATGCCTTGTTGGTCTTTGTTTTTGTTTGTTTGTTTGTTTGTTTGTTTTTAATTCTCAGCTAACCTGTCTATTACCCTGGTCCTTCCATGATGGTGATGTTGGTGGGTCCTTCCTTCCTTCCTTCCTTCCTTCCTTCCTTCCTTCCTTCTTTCCTTCTGAGCTTAGTGGTATGGTGCTTAACATCCACGAACGTGAATGTTGCTGAAATCAGAGAACAGATGGAATAGAATTCATCTTTCTTTCATTAAAATAGTGAATGAATGAAAAACGCATTGTTTAATCTAATCCATATAACCTGCCCAAGAGCTGTTGATGCAACGATGAGGAAACTGAGTAGCCAAGGAAGAACGAAAGATTTTGAGTGTTGGTGCCAGGTTTGAAGCCTTCTGTGATGTGTGAGTCCATGTGTCTCTTCCTAAGTGGTTACTTTTTCAAGGGATCCTACTGTGGGCTCCAAGGATGGAGAGGCGAGCTTTCCTCCCACCATTTGCCCTCAGTCAGGGTCTGTGGGTGGACCCTTTGCCGAGGTCTGCTTTCTCTTCTTAGAATTGCAGAGTAAGGAAGGAGCGCTGGGCAGACAGGAGCGGAAGTTTACTTCCCCCCAAGACGCTGCGCAAGGGTACGGATAGGTCACGCCCACTAGCGGGTGGCGGCCCGGGGCTCCGGGCTGAGATGCTGGCGTCCGCTCTCGGGAAGGCGCGGACGTTCTTGCCAGTGGAGGCTGAGCGGTAAGCGCACCCTCCGGGAGCCGCCAGCGCCTCCCCGCGGCCCGGGACGCCCGTGCCTTGGTCGGGACCAAGGCCAGTGGCCACTCCGTAGCAGCCGGAGCGGGTGGGAGCGCTTGGCTTCTGGCCGCGGCCGCCGCCCGCCAGCCGGCTCCGGTGGTTGGGCGGAGGAAGCTCGGGACTCCTCCTCCCCGCCGTATTAACATGCACCCAGGGGCGGGTGACCAGCCCAGCCTCGCCGCCCCTGCCCGCCGCGTCCCGGCGCTCAGCCTCCGCGCCAGAGGCGAGCGCTGCGCTCCCGGCGCCGCAAACCCGAGGACGCGGCCTCGCAGCCACCTTCGGCCGGTGGGGAGCGGCAGGACCGGCGGCGCGAGCGGCCGCAGCCACCTTGGCGCCTGCCTGGGCTCCTTCCCTTCACCTCGCTGAGAGCCGTCCCGGACTGCAGGGCCACCGCTCTGGTCCTCGCTCTGAGGCTAGTGGGACGGACTGACAGACGGACGGACGCAGCCAGCGAGGAACGGACTGCGGGCGGCGGTAAGGCAATGCTGGGCTGCGCGGCGGGGCTGGGGCGTGCGCGGCAGCGGTGGTGCGGGCGGCGGTGGCGCGCTGGGTGGCTGATGCTCACCTCCCGCTGAGAGGTCGCGGCAGCCCTCGCATCCTAGAGACTGCGGCCGCTTCTGCAAGCCATTGGCCGGCACTCTCAATTTCATGACTTCTGCCCCAGGAGCACGTCTGGTCCCTGTGGAGACCCCGGGATTCCCAGGACCAGCATACCCTTCCCCGGGAATAGGATCTTCGCAGCTCCCTGGGGTGTTCGAGAAGGGGCAGATTTTTAACTGAGACAGGGTCCCTGGAGGGGGAGGGGAGCGGACAAGAACACGGGTCCTATGTCTTCATCAGCTCCAGCCGAATTCATACCCAGTTCAGCACCTTGCAGGCAAAGGCAGCTGCTCACTGCAGGGGACTTCGCCAGAGGCTCCCGAGTCCTTTGCAAAGCAAGTTGTTGCACTCTTTTTGTGTGACATTTTTGGCATTGGTTGTGAAGAGCGACCCCTTCCCTGTGTGTGTAAGAAGGGGAAAAAAGCCATAGAAAGAGACACAAAGAGAGTGGCACAGAGAAACACACAGAGAGGAGAGAGAGGGTCCTAGGGGGTCACCCAAGAGTCGCTGAGGCCAACTGCCCTCGAATCGCGTGGCGTGGCGGGCGGTGGAAGCCTGTATTCAGAGGACCAGATAAGTGGAGCTGGAGCTGGGACCAATGGGTACCTCTCTTTGCTCCGGGCTGGGCCAGATAACAAATTGCACTTTCATGGAGGGGCGGCTGCAGCTGCGAGAGGGACCTAAAGGGCTATGAAGACCCTGCATTCAGCACCCGCGGAGAGCCAGTGGTTCTGGTCTTCATGTTGTTCCTGAGGCTGTGGGAAGGGGTAGCCGCGGCGGCCCGTGTGCCCGCCCCAGAGGCACTGAGCACTTGTGCCTGGAGGGCGTTGCGCTGGCCCAGGATGCCTGCTCACCCCTTGCCTGGCCTGGAGCGCTGCGGAATTTTCTGAGAAGGGGAGGGCATGTGGACAGGGAGGATTTGCAGGTGGCAAACCTAGGAGGACCAGATCGCTGTGGGGTGAGAGGTTATGTCTCTAATGGACCCCAGCGAGACCCTTCATAGAGAAACTGGTTCTGACTCCCCAGAGGCTGCCAATCACGCCTCCTGGCCTTTCAAATGAAGTTACAACAGAATTACAAGATGGATAATAAAAGTCACAATTAAAGACAGTTCTCTAGCATTTGTGGTCTTCATGAATGACTTCCTAGAAGAAGATGATGAAGGACACTTCAAATAGGAATAAAGAATGTTTAGAGCTTAGAACTCAAAGGAATTTAAGGCCCAAAAGCAAACATCTGGTCCCCCGCCCCCTGCCCCGTCCGGTTTTGTTTTGTTTCTGTTTGTTTTAGATCAGAAAGGTGGTACTGTGACGAACAGCTTTTGGACAGTTCTTTATATCACAATTTCAGTCTCAGGAAGCAACTTGCTATTGGCTCTGGTCCTTTTGTGTAGATAACAATCGTGTCTAGTCCAACTTACATGGAAATGACAGGCGGGCAAGGAATGATGCAGTTGTTCTAGTTTACACAATACCAGAGGAAAGTGCTCTCCTTTTAACGTTATTAAAAAGGGAATTCCAGTGCATCCAAAACGTGTTCAGAATTGGAGTTCTTAACATTTTAAAGCTATGTTTGGGCCCAGAAAATTCAAACGTTGGAAGGAAATGAGGTTGATAGAAATCTGATGTCCACAGCTTGCTTCTTCGTTGTGTTTTGGATTTGATGGTTCAGCTTAAGTTGCTCGGACCACTACCTGGAGGTATTTATTCCAAGTTCTAGGTCTGAAATTCTGTGAAAAATTTTTTGAAGCCAAGTGACTTGCTTAAGAGAAAATGTAAGTAACTTTGCATGAGAAAATGCTTGCAAATGCAGGCTAAGCTTTAAAAACTACTTTCGCTTTTCTCTCTCCTTTACTCTAAGATTTACTGTTAAATAAAACATAGGCAACATAGGGAGGGAGGGAGTGGGAGAGGGACAGGACCAAAATATATTGTATATTTGTATGAAATCCTGCCCCCAAATAAATACAGGCAACAAAACCTTGGCAAAATGAACAGACATTTTAAACGATCGCTAAGTATTTTATTGACAAAAATTTTCAAACTATATTCAAGGCTCTGTGAAGGGAGGGAAGAACAAGGGCATGAACACTCCCAGTGGGGACTTTGATGGCTTAGCTCTAGTTTCTCCCTCCAGATTCATCTTATTCTAGAAGGACCAACTAAAAACGTTATGAACCACACGAGCAATTATTCAGAGCAAGTGGAAGGAGGACCTCAAAATATTGTGCAGAGAAATAACCACAAACCCACTTGCTTTGCTTTCCAAACTCTGGTGATTTATGTTTCTCACTGAATCCAGGTTTAGGGACAGAAACAATGAGACTTAGATCTGTTAAGTGCATACGTTCATTCCAGATAGCCATCAAGACTGATATTTTAAATTAAATTAATACCACACAGAAAGGATTGTCTGATAAATGTCCCAGGATCAGCCCCTCAGTGCTGTGACCACAGCTTGATAAAGGCATGCACCATAATTTTCTTTTAAAAAAGAAACTCTTGTGGAATCCCGGTTCGCAGGCTGTTTTCATTTTTGTGTGTATGTATCATTTCCTCGATACTTTGTAATCAAGAAAGAAAGCAAAATACTGCCCTTTGCAGGTTTCTACAGTCAACTCAAATTCCCATTGTGTCACTTTAGTGACTGCTCTCCTCAATTGTGTTAATCTGTTTCAGAGGGCAGAGAATTGGTTTTCACTCAAGGGGCTTCCAATTAGAAGACTTCGTGAAGATCTCATTTCTTTATAAACTGTACATTTCCTGATGTAAGGAAATGATGTAGTTGTGAACTCTTTTATTTCTTTTTCTCTCTTTCATTGATATGTTGGTTTTCCTTTTAAAAAATCACCATTAAAACTGGAAGGTTAATCAGGATCTTTAAAAACTCCATAGTGACCTCCGGTAATTATAATTTATTCCTATTATATGTCAGTCTGTTGTTAATTTAAACATAGTAGGTTAGCACACACAGCTATTGCAAGGGCTGTAGTTGGTTCCCAGCACCCACACTGGGCAGCCTGTAACTCCAAACCCATGGACTCCAATGCCCTCTTCTGGACTCTCAGGTGTGCATACCCACACACATGTCCACAATTATAAACATCAGATGGGTATTATAGCAAGAAGGCCTTTTGCCTTTTGCTAGTGTTCCAGAAATTTTTTTGTGCTGCTGAGAACATTAGGGGTTGAAAGCACCCCAGGTCTTTGGTTGCTTCTGATTCCCTGAATCCTGAGGGCTCTCAGTTCTCTGTTTTTCAAGAAAAGAATCATTATAGTGCCCCTCAAAACACCCTTCATGATTGAAGCCACAGGAGGAGACTTTGTAGCTTTGTTCCTTTCCATTGCTGGTTATTTCCTTTAGATTTGGTCTCTGTCAGGAGTTGTCAAAGATATGTTGCTAGGAAGACCTGAAATATTCAGAAAAGATTTGCAAGTTGTCTTCTAATATCCTCTTTAATTTAAACAACCACAGAGGGCCAGTGGCAGATTGCCAGATACCAGAATCTTGTCTCCAACCTGTATCCATGTCCTATACTTTATATTTATGGCTTCCTTCTCTGTAACCCTGAGAGTACCAACTTACACAGAAAATGGGATGGTGAAGAAGAAGAGGAGGAGAGGGGGAGGAAGAGGAAGAGGGAGAAGAAGAAAAGACAAGGAAGAAGAAAAGAAAAAGAAGAGGAGGAGGAGGAGGAGAAAGAGGAGGAGGAGGAAAAGAAGACAATGATGGCGACGATGACCACCACCACCACCACCACCACCACCACAACAACAACAAAGTGGATGAGTGTATCAGGCAGTTTGAATGGTGAATGGCCATCCTCTGAGGCCCAATGCTCCTTGCTCTGAGGTTGGTCTTGCACAGAGGTGCTGACACAATTTCCCAGCTTTTCATCTAATAAGTGGTAGGGCTGGGTGGATATTTTCATCCTCAGATGACTTCTGATTTCCCTGATTGATATTTATTGTTTTCTTCCTATTGTTGAAGTTATTAACTACTGGGAAACAAGTGATTTCTCAGTTAGAAAAAGTAGTTCCCACAAGACTCTCATTCTGACACTTAGTTATGATATAAGCCAGGGTGGCCGTGGTGTGACTGCTTATTTTAATATTTTTCATTTGGTTGCAAACTAGATAGCAATGCTCTGAATACATAGAGAAAAATGTAAACTCACCTTCTTCCCTCTTCCTAGAATTTGCCAGAAAGGAAACAATTTATTTTCATATTCACTTATAACTTGCCTCTGTTGTCACTGACAAATTGTCTGTCTTCTCTTGTGTTTCTTGTCAGATTAGTAAGCCACTATACAAAGCCAAGCTATGAAGTGTGTCATTTGGAGCTGCCCAACCTTGCCAGGTCTCCTTAATATTCAACAGCATGACGAGCTTATGGAAGCCATGGCTAAGCAATTAGAAAGGAGGGATTGTGCTGTGGCATGCTTATCTCCCTGGCCTTGAATCTGAATCTCAGCACTAAGACTGTTCAGAGACATTTAAAGGGCTCCCTCAGGCGGCTTGTGAGGTCTCTCTGGGCACATTTCCAGCTCTGCCGCCTTACTCTGTGGCATGGTTTTAGCTAATTTGAAAACATCTGCTAGAGTAACTTCCCTGTTATTTCTACTACTGGCAAGTGCTTTTTGAGTATGTGATAGTCAGATTGGCATTAACCCCCACTCTAACCTCACGATTACTGCCCATTCCCTGGGGACTCTTTCTGTCTTGGTTTCAATTCCAGTGGAAAGTCAGTGTGAAGTCTATTTCTGGACTAGAAATTTCCCTGCTAGATATCACCCAGATTTCTTTATAAAAACACATGCTGCCTTTCATGAGGAAAATGGCATTTTGATCTTGTCTCAGTCTCTGCAAACAGCTATTCTTTGATGGTTTTCATCACACCATGTTCTAGGAAGACAGCAGGACTCACTCATCTCCTTCATTGCTATTTTCCTTCACACCTGAAGCCAGGACAACCTTCTCATTGCTCCAAGAAAGGCGGTGCTTTCCTCTTTAATGGTGGAGGGCATCTGGGGAATCAGTCAGCCCTACCTCACTTCGAACTCTATGTGTGAACTCCTTTGCCTGGGCAATTCAGAGGAAGCTCACTTGATTCTGTAGCTCCTGTGAACTGTGATGAAAAGTCTTTTCCCTCTCTCCCTGAAACACAGTTTCTTAAATTGTTTCTTCTTTCTCATACCTCAGCTGAAGAGTCATTTAATTAGTGAAGCTCTCCAGCTGGATACAGTGTGAGGGTGGTATAGTCTCTTCATCATCCTTTTAAAGTTAATAAGGACTTGTCATCTGGTGATGATACGATTGGATGACCACCTTTCTCCCACAGAACTGTGCTTCCTGTGACCTCAAGAGCTAAGTATAGCATGCTCATCAATACCACTGATGCCCAGCACAGTGCAAGGCACCTAGTAAACAGTCAATATATACCAGCTGTGTGAATGGTTGAATGATTGAGTGAGTGAGTGCAGAGCCCTGTTCCAGCTGTGCAGAGACCATAACTACGAAGGTAGTGCTTTGTTGATTGTGCATGGCTGACCTTGCAGTATCGGATTCCACACTGTTTAGTCCTAAACTTACTTGAATAATACCTTCGAAAGACAAATGATTCCAGAGTGGCCAATGTCATAGCAATGGCTAAATTTTCCAGCAAGGGGCCTGCAGTCTTTTTATGGAAAGAGGTAAGATTATAGGTAAAATAATATTTAATAAGGACCTTCTTTCTTCTTCCTTATGCACAGCAAACTTATCAATGGCTTACCTGATTTCTTTTTGCCTCACCTTTCAGATCTCCTTTCCTATCACCCACAGTGGGGAGGCTGGCACATGTGTGCCTCATTTTAATCTGTGGTTTTCTGTTTCTGAAGTCCAGAAGCTCACGGGATAACAGAGATATTGTCATAAGGTTGTGTATGGAAGGAAACAAAAGTTCCTTGGGGACTTAGTCTTCTGTGAAGATGACACAAACTAGAGACAACTGGGGGATGGTGCATCACATGAGGAAATGCCACCAGCAGATTGGCCTTTAGGCCATCCTGGTGTCATTTTCTTGATTGTTGATGTGGGAAGGTCCAGCTTACTGTGGGTGCTGCCTGGGCAGGTAGTCCTGGGAGTTTTGAGAAAGGTAGGTGAATGTGAGCCTCGGAACAAGGTGGAGGTACTGTCCCTGTGTGGTCTCTGTTTCTGTTCGGGCTTACAGGTTGAGTTCCTGCCCCAATGTTCCTCATTGATGGAGTGTAACATGGAACTGTAAGCCAGATAAACATTTTCTTCCCATGCTTGCTGTCTGATAGTGTTGGTCACAGCAATAAGAAGCAAAGTATGATAGGGAGTGGAAGAATGAACTGTATCACAGACTTGAGAAACAAACATTCAGCTTCAATTGACTTTCAGGCTGAGTTCTGTGTAAGCACTCAGCACAAACTGTGATTCTCTCCTTTATGGATCATATTCAAATCTAACATTTCAAACTAAGTGGGAGTGTAGCCCTCTAAGTATTTCTTCAATAAACATTTTAAAATAATTTTTTATTATTAGACATAAAAGTTTGTTCCTCTCTAGTCTCTGCTTCTGGGATATTTGAAAGCCACGGGGAAGTGGACCAGCTTCCTGGATATACTGACCTGCCTACTGCAAGCCATTGTAAATGCCAGGTCCACGGTGCAGCCTTGATTGCCCATGAGGAGAGATGAGTGTCAAGGTGAACATGACCTATGTTTGTATGACTGGTCTTATCAAATAGAGTATCTATATTCACAGGTCTATGTCACTGATTTACAGTAGTTTATCCTGATGATTAGAATTCTCTAGGGTCTACCCAATAGCTATGAAATATCTGGTGTTTCTATATTGTCTCTAAGAATATGGAACTTAAAATATATGTGGTATCTCTTGAGCACTTACTACCATGGAGAATACAGAAGTGCAAGACATCTTTCAAATCATTTAACAGCATAAAATTTAATCAAGAAGATAAGATTAAGCTATGAATCAGGGGGATTGCTGTGAATTCAAGGTCAGTTTTGACAACATTTTGAGTTTTTTGTTAATCTGGGCTGTAGAGTGATATCCCATACAAAACAAACACAAAGATGTAGGGACGATTAGCAACAATACATTGGGTTATAGAGGAGTAAAACTAAATGATCCAACATAAAGAACCAACAGTCATATCTACTGTATTCATTTCTACCACCTATGTATGTTTGGGGCCTATCAAGGAATCAAAGCATTACGGGATGCTTCCTAAAGAAGAATGTCTTAAACAGGAGCCTTATGGATTGGTGGGAATTAAGTCAAAGGAAATAATGACTTGCAGGCTGGAGATGTGCCTTCTTATGCTTCTTATCTGGGGAAAATGGTCCTTGATCCTTGTACTGATAAATTTGATTTTGGAGGATGGTAACACTCCTGATAGATATCTACCATAGAGGACTTAATGATTGTACAGGAATGTTTAGACTTACTGGGACTCACTCAGGGATTCTAAATAGACAGTTATTGGAAGAGGTGCTCACTTGAAAGTAGGTGAAATATTTTCTAGAACTAGACCAGTATCTTAGGGTATATGGAGAAAAAGATGTGGAAAATGTAAATTTTTTTCTAGTAATTTTTGACTATTTTCTCTTATATCTGAGTCACAGTATTTTCAATACCATATTACTAAAATTTTAGTGAAGTGTTTTGATGGCATCCAAAAAAATTGACTAACATTGGAGCAAATACCTTATGCCTACCACCCAGATAATGAAATAGTCCATTTACATAGGGTGGTGTGTGCTGTTGATATTTTCCAAACATCTCATCCCTCTGCACTCTCTATGTCATATTGTGTCCTTACTGTTCCCTTGTGTCTTGCATGCTTTGCTGTGTATGAATTTGCATACAACCCCATAGTCTGGGTTTCAGGCTCTGTAAAATAGTGTTACTCCCCATATGCCTTAGCTCTTTTTTATCATTCAGAAATGTGTCACGTACAGGTTCAGTTTGTTCATTTTTACTGCTCTATAGTATTCTATTCTATGGCTGTATCATGATCAATATGGCAGTCTTTTCTTGACTGGTATTTAAGCTGCTTCTAAATAAGGATGCTGTTTGAACTCAGAAGCTCTTTCTTATGCTAACAAAGGAGAGAGCTCCGTTGCTTGATAGAGTAATTGCAGGAGGAAGTATTTTACCTGCACACTTGGAAGATCGTGCCTGATTACTAAAACTGTAGCATCTACTTATAGTCAACCAACAATCCACAAGAGTCTTTTTGTTCCTTATTCTTGCCAACGTTTGGTGAGGCATTTTTGTTCTTTGCTAATCTTGTGAACGAGAGATGGTATCTTGTTGTAGCATTAGGGCCCCCCCCCCCAGACTGCTAAGGACATTTTCCAGTATTCCTTCTTATTGGCACTTGGATTTCTGGGGATTGTTTTGTCACATATAATGTCTACTGCCTTACCGCTTTTCATGGAAATTCATTGGTTTAGATATTCCAGATGCCAGCGGTTCTTTCTCAGTAATATGAATTTCAATGGTCTTCACTCAGTTAGTGGCTTGTCTTTATTGTGATGGTGTCTTTGAGTAAAGTGTTTAAGTTTTGCAAGTTGCAGGCCTGATCATTCCTTGTTATAGGTAGCTTAGGAAACCTTTCCTGAGTCTGAGGGAACAAAGAAGTTATCCTCTCATTTCTCATAAACTAATAAAGCTCTACTTTCACATTGAGTTCTTGAAGACGTTAACATCTGTAGTTACTTTTTAACACTTTCAATTACATCCCAAATTTGAGAAGGATGCATACTTGTCTTGGTCTTAATTTATTCCTCATTAAGATAGAGAGAGACTGGTGAATTTTTATGGATTCTCAAGACTTCATTTTATGCCTGGACTGGACAAGATTTCTTGCCCTCAAGGTTTCTTTCTTGCCTTTTCTTTTTCCCTTCCTGCTTTCCCCCCTCCATCTTTCTCTCCCATTTCCTCTCTCCCTCAGTTTTTCTCTTCCTCCCCCCACCCAAACCTGTGATGTACGGTTTTCACAATGCAGCCCAGACTGGCCTCAGCCTCACAATCCTCCTGCCTCTGTCTCCCAAATACTGGAATCACAAGCTTACTTCAGCATACCTTGCAAGATTTATTTTTCTAAATTTTTCATGAGACTTGAAACTTTGAAACATATTCATTCTTACTCCACACTCATCTACCCAAGAACTAAGCATGTGCTGTCCCTAGCGTGCCTTCAGAGATATCACTGGGACATGAGCCCTAGGGCATACCTGGCCATCTCTGTTCCTTAGCACCACTTCTTAATCCTTTTATTAAACTCTCTACAGTGGCCAATCTGCCTGGACAGGCCTTTGCCATTGGCCATTCTGCTGGCTTCCTCATTTGTTTCTCTGTTTTTCATGTGTTTATATTCTTCCTGTTTTCCTATTTGACAAATTATGGCAGGTGATTCTTTCAGACCATGCCAACGGGAGTTAGGATTCATATTCTGTCTCTGTCTCTCTCTCTCTGTTCCTCCCTCCCTCCCTTCCTCCCTTCTTCTATCCCTCCTCTTTCTCTCTCTTTCTCTCTCCTTTTTTCTATGTGGATTACATGCCATGAACAAACATTTTTTAAAAATGATTGTTTTAGAGCCAAGACAAATACTACCTCTCACTTGAAATATCTATGGCCTTTTTAAATGGACCTCTCTTCTTAATTCAATTTGTATTAAACTGGGTCATTTATGTTATGACTAATACATGTGGATACCACTATATATTAAGTTCCCTCAGTGATGAATTAATTTATGTATTTTTGCATCTCTGGCCTAAGCTTAGTATCTAACAGAGTGGTTTTAGCGGGTAACAGCTGGTTTCTTGATGACTGGTAATTACTTATTGAAGATGACATGGGCTAAAGGGAAACTTGAACTTTGATCTTATTGGGATAGGAACATTACTGGAACATACTCAAATTTGAAAGTCTGAGTGTGTTTGGAGTAACAAAGCTATCATTTGGTTGTGATACTTAGACTGGATATTTCCTATAAATAAGAAATAGTTAGACCTGAGTTTCTGAAATGATTAAATTTGAGATGTTAATTAGAGTTGGGTCAGCAGATTTCTGACAGGTACTGGCCACTGTTTCTGTGTTTCTCTGTGGAAAATGCCAGATCTCTTCACAAGCGTGATTCACTACATGAGTTCCTTTAACTAACTACATTATTTTGTGCGAGCTAATTTCATTGAGTCAGGTTTCCTCATCTGAAAAATGAGGATCATTAAACTTAGATTTCAATTTATTTGAAAGGATTAAATGAGCCAACCTGCAGAAAGTATCTAGTTCAAAGCCATACCCATGGTGAGCAATTAAAACATGTTACAAATAGTGTATTTTATCTAGAGGAACTAACTTGCCAGCCATTTATTTTGCATCAAAGTGATACTGAATAAAGAACTTTAAAAAATGACTTGTCTAGTTGTGGAACTCTTTCTATTCCCACTAAAAGCTCACCCTAGATCTGATTATTTCATGTTCTTTTATCACCCAGTCACAATGACAATGCCTTGTTAAGCAATTAATAAGAGCTAGTGTTCATTGAGCACTGTGATCTTTGTACTTGGTAAGGATATAGCTTTCCTGTGTCAGTTGCACAGGATGTACATTCTGAATCTACAGGGCAGCTCCCACAGCCCTACGACCAAACCCTATGGGATGCTGTGCTATCTGATGCAAAGAGATGCCAATAATGGCAATGAAGATCAGATGTAACTCTCTGCCTGAGGAAGATTTAACTTTGTTAGGAGAAGATGTTCTCACAAGAACAGGTTTGTGTACCCGGATCAACACCCAAAGAATACATTTTGATTACTTGGTTAGAAGGTATATTTCCTAAGGTGGGATGAGGTATGGGGAATGGAGAAGGCTGGTGGGAAGGGGTCATTATGTCTTGATTTCTATGGAGGTAATTGCTCATGTTGACACATAGCTCCTGGATGGGTAGAGAGTCCTGTGCTCTGATGGCCTTTGCTTGCTTATGCACATAGGACTGTCTACTACCCCCAAATCCCCCATGGCTCCATGCTCAGTCAACTCAATTTCTCTGATGTCCTACTCTGTGGATTCTTGCTCAACAGCCATGTTCACTAATGCACTATTCATAATATTAAGGAAATAAAAACAACATAAATATCCTTTAACCAATGAATGGAATATATATATATGGAATACTGTTCAATGGTAAAGAAAAATGAAATCATGATATTTATAGGAGAATGGATAGAGTTGGAAAAGCTCATACTTAGTGAGGTGACCTAGACTGAGAAAAATAACGAATGTTGTCTCTCATCTGAGGCTCCTAGCTCCAAGTCTTCAGACATGAGTGCATACCCTGGAGTAACTGGAGGAATAGAAAACTATTGTAAAATTTCCATGGGACCACAAAAGCTAAGTAGATTTAGATTGAGTAGCCTCCCTCCCCCTCCCCTGCTTTGAGACCATGCTTCCTGAAGGAGGTAGCTTCTCACTAAGTGTTCCCAGACTCTTTTTGACCCAACTTCTATAAACCACACAGAAAAGCATCAATGATAGTCATAACTTTATGGGAAAAAATTCCATTCTAAACTGTGACCATCATCACTTGTCATAATGTCTCCTTTGGAGTGGGATTGCACTACCTCTGCCAGTGAGGTCACTGTGTGATACTCTGACATCAGCTCTCATTGTCCAGATCTAGTACCAGAACTGAGTGAAAGCCATGTGCAGGTCAGTGCATTGATGTTGCTTCAGTGATCTCTGCCTCCACAGCCTTGATGTCTGTAGGGTCATTCATGACTAAGTTCCCAGTAGAGGTGTGGGTAGTAACTTAGGTACTTTTTCCTAATCATTCTTTTCCTATTATTTCATGCTCTGAAGATGCTCACTGTAAGATGAACCATTATTGATTCATTCCTCCATCCCTCCATTTTTTCATTCAACTGACAATAATTATTCAATAAGTATTTGTGCTATTTGCTGGTCTGACTTCTTTTAATTTAGACTTGAATAATAATCAAATAATAACAAAAGATATAAATCAGGCCCCTGTGGAGCTGTGGTACTTATACAGGTTGGGAAGAAATGCAATGTATATGTGCTTGTATTTTTATTTCATTTTAGATACATGGTCTTCTTCTGTAGCCCCAGCTTTACTTTAGCCAGCCGTCCCCCTGCCTCAGCCTTCTCAATGCCAAGATTATAGGTGTGGGTAACTACAACATATGTTGTGGTTACATAGTTCTTACATCTATCGAGAAGTACTAGTGAAATTAGCAGGGATTAGATTACTTACCATGTATGGAAAAGTGCAGTCTCATTTCTTTTTTTTTTCACTAGCTGTGTCTGAGCTTTAGGTCATGAGAAGCTTCTACAGGAAGTACAAGGGAGGGTTTTTCATTGGTGGTACCATTTTACAGTAGTAGATGTGCTCACAGACAGCATCCACTGTTCTAACTATTCAGTTCTGTTTTCTCTTACTGTTCTTGCTCTGCTGTTGGTAAGTTCTCGGATTGACCCTAGTTTATTGCACACATTAGGCATATTCTTCCAATTGAGCTGCATGTGTCCTCAACCCTTTGTCAATCTTACTTGGAAGCTTGGCATGGACACTAACTCACTAGGTAGCCCAAATGTGCCTGGAACTCATCTGTTTGCTTCAGTCACCAGGGTTTATGGATCACAGAAATTCACCGCAAGATTCATGTGACTTTGGTTTTCGGTATCCCAGGAGAACATTAACTGTAGCATCAGAGACATTCCCTGCAAAACTTGTATTTCAGTAATAATAATGGTCATTATGTTTTATTGGATGTGTATTATACACTAAGCCCATTATATCAATAACTGTCTTATATTCACACTACCCTTATGTAGAACGTGATATAGTTTACTATCTTCTTGGATTTCAGAACTATCGCCAGTAGAGTTGATAATTGACTGGGGTCTATGCTCCCCTGGCGCCTAACTCATTGCCTAGTTTTGAGTGACATAAATGAAATGGAGAGCGAAGTGGAGAAGTGGGAATCTAAAAGGCTATCATATTGCGAAATTGATAGCTATCAGAAATGTGTTTCTAGCTGCCTGAAAGATATATACTCTTCTGGGTTTAAATTATTTCACTTTGAAGCCTACATCACCCAGCAGGTGGTTATTTGAACATTTTTTTAAGTGGTACTTTATTTTTACCTTAGTTCCCTCCAGCTGTTGCCATACATGTGGATAGGACATAGCAGAAATGAACTTAGCTCTACTAAGTTGCTGTTGCTAGTCACTATTTTGTCTTGGTGATAAAAGAACTGACAGAAAGCAACAACAGTGAATAGAGAATCCTTTGGGCTCCTGGTTGAGAGGGTGCCATCTGCCAAGGCAGGGAGGGTACATCAGAGTCTGGGGCAGTGGTAGCAGTAGCATGCTGGTGGGATTTTTCCCATCTGAGACTACCAGGAAGCAGAGAGCCAGCAAGGTATGCTGGTGTTCCTTTTCATTCAGCCCCCATGGTGGATATATTGGAGTCACTCATACTCGTGGTGGGCCTTCCTTACTCCATGAAACCTCTCTGGAAATGTCTTCATGGTTATCCTCAGGTGTATGTGTCCAGTCAGGTTGACAGTGAAGATGAACCAGCACAAATGCCCAAATCCCAAGCTTCTAATTTAGAAGTGAAGTTACCTTCTCTAATGCCAGTTTAAAAAACTATCTTTGTTTAGTCTTGGGTTTTTGTGTAGTCCTTGCTTTAGTGGCTTATTTGGGGACATGGGCTATTTTGATGAGATCAAGAACAAAGTAGGTTGCCTTTGGCTTGCCTTCTTCTCTCTGTGTGCATCTTTCCATTTGTTAGAGAGATCCTTCATGACAGAGGTGAATCTCTTTGGAAAATTCTAGGGGTGTAACCATCTGCTAGCTCTGCAGAAAACTAGTGTCTTCTTTCCAGGGAAGGATCTGTCAGCTGTAAAGAAGCTTCAGTTCCCTGCTTCCTGTTGGGCAAATCTGCTTGAGAGTAAATAAGTAGGGACCTCAAAGACAAAGGGACACTAGCAGAGATTTAGCCTGCAATAAAGACATAGTTTAGAGAGCACAATTAACTGGCTTGACACAACCTCCACAAGGATCAGATAAGGACTTGCCTAGCAAGGGAGAGAGAGAGAGAGCGCAAAGGGTGTCCAGTTGCCCTCCTAACAGACTCCTGAACACTGCCTGCCGCTTATCTCTAGGCTCCTTTGCTGTTCAGCCTGGTGGAATTAAAACATCAATCTCTTTAAATAGACATTGGCAAATCTGAGTCGCTACTCAACTTGAGAGCAAGGTTATTCAAGTTGTCCGTAAGATACTGAAGTGGTACTGTGGTTTATGTTAAATGTTAATTTCTTAGAAGAAAATTGAATATGTAAGCACCCCCCCCACACATATAAACGTTGGCATAAGATGCTTAGATTCTGTACATTAACAAAAGCTGCAACAAAGTTGGATTCACAAAAAGATGGCAGAAAAACCAGTGTTCTTTACCACGTCCTTACTGTCCCTGTAGTGTCACAGATGAAAAATCCGTTTTATTATTTATTCATTTTATATTATTTTATTTATTTGCATCACAAATGCTGCCCACTCCTAGTGCCCCTCACAGAGTTCATCTCCCAATCTCCCCTCCCCTTTGCCTCTGAGAGGGTGCTTCCCCCAGGTATCCCCCCACCCTGGGATATCAAGCCTCTACAGGGTTAGGCACATCCTCTCCCACTGAGGCCAGACAAGGCAGTCATGTGCATATGTGCATGGGGGCTGGGGGATAGGCTTGGCCTATCTTGTGTGTACTCTTTGATTGGTGGCTCAGTCTCTGGGAGCTCCCAAGATTCCTAGTTCGTTGACACTGTTTGTCTTCTTGTGGGGTTGCTCTCCCCCCAATTCATTCAGTCCTTCCCCTAACTCTTCCATAGGGGTCCCTGACCTCCATTTAATACTTAGCTGTAGGTATCTGTATCAGTCTCAGTCAGCTGTTGGGTAAAACCTCTCAGAGGATAGCCATGCTAGGCTCCTGTCTACAAGCACAACATAGCATCAGTAATCGTGTCAGTAGTGGGTTTGGTGCCTGCCCATGGGATAGATCCCAAGTTGGACTTGTCACTGGATGGCCTTTCCTTCAGTGTCTGCTCCAATGTTGTCCCTGAATTTCTTTTAAAGAGGAGCAATTTTGGATCGAAAATTTTGTAGGTGGCTTAGTGGCCCAATCCCTCCACTGAGCATCCTGTCTGGCTACTGGAGGTGGTCTCTTCAGGTTCCATCTCCCCACTGTTAGGCATTACAGCTAAGGTCACTCACCTTGAGTCCTGGGAGCCTCTCACATCCCAGGACTCTGGAATTTTCTAGAGGTTCCCCCTGCACCCCACCCCCAGCAGTTGCATATTTCCATTCATTCTCCTGACCCTCTCTCTTGTTTCCCCGCAGACCTGATCCTGTCCCCTTTTCCCCTCCCTGTCCTTCTTCTACCGAGGTCCCTCTGTCCATCTGCCTCCCATGACTGTTTTATTCCTTCTTCTGAGTGGAATTGAAGCATCCTCACTTGGGCCTTTCTTCTTGTTTCACTTCTTTGGGTCTATGGATGTATCATGGGTATTCTGTACTTTTTGGCTTATATCCATTTATCATTGAGTACATACCCCTCATGTCCTTGTGGGTCTGGGTTACCTCACTCAGGATGATATTTTCTAGTCCCATCAATTTGCCTTCCAAATTAATGATGTCCTTGTTTTTAATAGCTGAATAGTATTCCATTGTGTAAATGAACCACATTTTCTGCATTCATTCTTCAGCTGAGAGACATCTGAGTTGTTTCCGGTCCTGGCTATTATAAATAAGGCTGCTATGAACCTAGTGGAGCATGTGTCCTTCCTTGTGGTATGGTGGAGCATCTTTTAGGTATATGCCCAGGAACAGTATAGCTGGGTCTTCAGGTAGAACTATTTCCACTTTTTTTTTCTGTGAAACTGCCAGATTGATTTGCAGAGTGGTTGTACCAGTTTGCAACCCCACCAGCAATGAAGGAGTGTTCGCCTTTCTCTACATCCTTGCCAGCATACACTGTCACTTGAGTTTTTGATCCTAGCCATTCTGATTAGTGTAAGATGGAATCTCAGGGTTGTTTTAATTTGCATTTCTCTGATAACTAAGGATGTTGAACATTTCTTTAAGTGCTTCTTGACCATTTGATATTACTCTGTTGAAAATTCTGTTTTGCTCTATACTCTATTTTAAAATTGGGTTATTGTTTGTTTGTTTGTTAAATCTAAGTTCTTGAGTTCTTTATATATTTTGGATATTAGTCCTCTGTGGAATATAAGATTAGTGCAAATCTTTTCCCAATCTGCAGACTGCTGTTTTGTACTATTGATAGTGGTCCTTACACTTACAGAAGTTTTTCAGTTTCATTAGATCCCATTTACCATTTGTCAATTTTAGAGCCTGAGCCACTGGTGTTCTGTTCAGGAAATTTTCCCCTGTACCAGTTTATTCGAGCCTATTTCCCACTTTCTTTTCTATTAGATTTTAGTGTATTCAGTTTTATGTTGAGGTTCTTGATCCACTTGTACTGAGCTTTGGGAAGGGTAATAAATATTGGTCAGTTTGAATTTTATGAGTTAAATATCTTCAATATTTCTTGCTAAGCTTCTATGAAGGTTATTTCCAATGCTATCATTTTGTTTTGAATCTCTTCACACTCCTGACACAGAATAAAGTTTGTACTTTTAAGGCACTGTTAAAAGCATGGATCTTCCCAAAACCTTTTAGTTTTTTCAAGCTTACCATTTTCAAGCTCATTTCTCCCCAACATTATGTTGCTAACAAGTTTTCTGAGTCTTGTAGTGTGCTCTTTCTCAGAGTCTCCATTCAACATGTATCAACTCAAAGGCATAATAATATGACTCCAAATTTTCCATAAAACCTGCAACATCACTGTTATCAGAACCATGGCTGAATATAACCCATACATTTAAAAAAAAAAATCAGGAACAAGTCTTACTGAGTTCAAAAGACTTCATGAGTTACTACTTAAGCTTATGTCCATATGCAGTAGTAATTGTGAACCACATTTACACATTGACTTATTCAGGAAACTTCTAAAACATATAGCTGTTATCCCTCTACTTTTGCAGTCTGCTGGTTTAGACAGAATAGTTACAAACCTGGGCCAGCTTTTCTGGCCAGCATCCATGGATGAGAGCTAAAGACTCAGCATAGTGATTTCTACTGTAGTCTGTTGCCCAGCAGCAGCATCTCACCCAAGACTATGTACAGTACAGATTCTCAGGGTCCAGGTCAGAATCTAAGGGCAGTTCCAGAGGTCAGTGTTTTCACAAGTTCTCCAGGTATACCTCAAGGTCTCAGAACCACTAGCATTTGGGTTCTTATCTCTCATAAGGTACTTACTTTTGTTTACCTCTGCCTTCAGGTCTCATGATTGAGAATGTGTACTATTTGAAACAGAAAAATAAAAATCACTGATTACAGCAAGAGACCCTTCCAAGTACCATGATTGTTTTCTCCTTGGGCTTTCACCAATATTTCCCTGAGTTTCAACTTCTCCTTGTACTACCGAATACCTCTTGTATTAATGTAAGCATCACCAACTGTCATTTTTTCTACTTACCCTTGCACTCTCCTTGTTTCTAGCAACAAAGCCTGTAGAATGGATGACAGGCAGCCTGTGCACACCTACTCATCTAAGGCCCGCGCTGCTTCTTTAAGACCTTAGTGCACATGCAGCCTGTCCTCATTAGCATGCGCTCACCCTGTTTCCCACGCTTGTGACAGGTTGCTAACTTGGGTCTGGGTGCTCTCAGTTTTCACTTTCTGTTGGGAGAGGAAAGTGAGAGGGAAGAAGAGATTCAGAACCTGAATGGTTTTCATCTCTCCAGCATTACCTTTTTGCAGAACGGTTATATTACTGTGGTTAAAGAGTTAAGAGTTTTTAGAACATCTGGAGCAATTGCACTCAAAAGCACAAAAATCTCTTTCTTAATTTGAATTGCTGCTAAATCATGGTAATTTTACATGAATTTTCCGTCTCCCTTGGTGTGAGGATTGAGCTCTGATTGACCTCTTCTGCCTTTTCTATTTCCATTTTCCTTTACCTGACTCAATTTACCCCTCTCTTCCACCTTGTAAATTATTTTCCTGAGTCTAGAAATTGTCTTTTCCAGCTCCCATTTCATTCATTTTTATTTCACTGTACTGTATTATCCTCACTGTTGAGAATGTCTTGGCCAGCAATCAACATGGCTGTAGTTTCTATTTTCTACCCATTATCTTTGCAGTTGCTCAAGCCAGAAGCGTGAAGAGAAAGCCTGTATCTTTACTTCGCCCATACCAACACATCAAGTTTTATTGACTAAATGCCTGGCTTTCTCTCAAGTTAACTTTCTATCTCTTAGAGGTTCCTAGCTTACTGGATGCCTTCAATTTTCTTATTACCCAGCAACTTGTGAACACCTTAACACCCAGTGTTCAATTTCATCCTCCTCTGAATTGTATTTTGAAGTCCTACTCTATAAATCACTTTGAAAAGTTCATTCAGGTTCCCAAATTGAATCATTTTTGTCTAACCCCCTGTGATCTCTGTGATAAAACTTGAGGTGTGTAGTGTGTGTGGCATTGGGATTTTTCTCTAACTTGGAGAATGCAATTTTGCAGTCTTGACTCCTGGCATCACTTAGCCCTACCTAGTTTTGTACTTCTGAGTGTCTTCCTCATCATTTCCAAAATGGCGCTATATTTATGAAGTTTCTCTCCATGTCTCACAATTGTGCCCCCTCTTCAGGATGTCCTGGTTTTATTTTCTGCATGACAGATCTCCAAGTGTGTTTAAGGACAACTTAAGGCACCCCCAGCTTCCCCACAGAAAAGTTACGTATGGTCACTTACAGTTCCAGAAGTATGCTGTGTATCCTTGGCATAAAATATTGAAGGCTTTTCTATTATGGTCTCCCTCCATGACCTCCTTTGAGAAGAAAGAACATTTTCTGGTGCCAGTATATACAGTATTCTTCCTGCAGAGAAGTTGAAAGTTAGACACTCCAAAGGACAATGTTAGAACAAACAGGGAGAATGTGGGATCCAAGATGGGTGAACAAGGAGATGGAGGCCCTGCAGCTCACAGAAAGAAACAGGGATGTCATTACAATTCAGACAGATTTAAGGTGAAGGGGAATTTAAAAATAAAAGCTCAGAAAGTAAAGCAAGAGAACAAAAGATGTAGTGTATTGAGCTGTGGGTATCAACTCACTACACCTTGGTGATCAGAGATCATAGACAAGTATGTTATCATACAGATTCGCAAGTTCAGACAGAGCATCTTGTTCTTGTGGGAGAGACATATTTATATTGTAGTCTGATGTTACACAGAATAAAATGCTATTTCATAGAGGTAAAATGCCTTGGGAACATGGAGCAAATTTTAATTTATAGGACAATATGAAAGGAGAAGTGTTCACTAAGGCTTTTAGGCTGCCTTTTTTATGGAGGAGTGTGTACCTCTGTATACACCTTAAAGGCTGAGTCAGTGGAAGAGCTTGACTGGTTGACAAGGACTCTGTGAAACTGGACTATAGGATCTGTGGCTGGATGTGATGGAACTTGAGCATGTGTATTGAAGAATATGATTTTATTCATTACACAATAAAATATCATTTAGAACATCATAAGGGGCAAATGCGCAGGAGGCTCAGTGGGTAAAGGAGCTGGCTGCCAAGCCTGCCAGCCTATGTTTCTTCCTCCAAACCCACACGATGGAAGGAAGGATTAGATTCCTACAAGTTGTCCTTTGACCTCCACATATGCACCATGGCTTGAGAGCGCCCTCACAACAATCAACAGATAAATGAAACATTTTAACAAGCTCGTGAAATATCATGCACTTGACAACTGCTGAGAGTATATCTCCAAACATTCTCCTCATACACACCACACACATTAACACACAAACACATACATACACACACAAATACTCATGCATACAGCATACATATATAACATATATACGTACATAAATGCACATACATATATATAAAACACCCACATAGGCATGCATGCATATACATGTATACACATACACATATATACAAACACACGTACATATACATATACACTCATACATGTATACACATACATATGCATAAATGCATACAAACACACATATATACAAACATATATAAAATGTACACATAGAAACACATGCATGCATACACACACATACATATACACACATGCACACAGGCACACATACATGCACACATATACAACATATACACACACATATTTATATAACATATACATGAACATACCTTACACATGCACAAACACACATGCAACATACACATGCATACATAAACATATACACATAAACCTATATATACACAGACAGTCATTTATGCATACATATATAGAAACATATTTAAATATACATATATACACATACATACACATGAACACACAGGGATAAAACATATACACAACATACACCCATACACATATATACACACATACAGATATACAACATACACCTGCACATTCATACAACATGCACATACACACAGACACATATACAAACGTACATACAACATACACATTTATGCAACAGACACATAGGCACATTCATACAACATACACAGAAACACTCATTTTTATGTGAGAAGAATGATATATTAATTAGCCTTTCTCCCTTGAAGTGACTAAAAGAAGCATGAGAGACCCATATTTGTTTATAAAGTTTATGCCTCTGAGTATCCAATAGGAAGCTCACCAGTCACCCAGAGAGTCTGGGTGATGAACAAACTATCTCCTTAAAACCCCCAGTCATCTTGCAGAATAGATTCTTCTTACATTTTTAGGATAAGAGGTTATATTCCATGATGATTGCTGTATCAGTGTCAGCTAGAAAATGCTTAGTATATTAATATTTAAGAAGTGAAATAGTTGTGTTCTTCAATGTCCTTCCACCAGTGTGTCTACTCCTTTCCCTTTAACCTCTTAAAACCAAAGCCTGTCAAAGTTAAGTGGACTTTAGAAGTTTTGCTTGAGTCACTGACTTCTATTGAATACTTCCGTGAATGTCTCATTATTAGGACAAACAAAAGCTCCCAGGAGCAAACGTAAATTATGTATAATTACATTAGGCTAGAGCAGAAAATGCTGCCAATGAGCATTAGTTCATTCCTGGTACCTCATTACAGATGAGCAAACTGAGCCTTAAAGGAACTAAATGACTTATCCAGATCACTCAAACTAACTACTAACATGTTGAAGCCAGGATTAGGAGCACCCACTAATATCAGCTGTGCGTTTTCAGTTGTGTAACACTATATACCACTTTAGACTCAAAAGTCAGATCTTAGTTTGAATTGTATGGATGATATTTTTTTCCTTCTCTGCCTCTCTTAAATTCCTAGAGGGAAACCCTACTTTGTGTGGTTGAAAAAAAAAAATTTAAAAAAAAAAGGAAAGAAAAAAAAAGTCCTTGGACAGCAGAACTCAAGGAAGAAAAGGAAATGGATAATATGCTGTTTTGATTTTGTGGGTATGCATAGGTATATGTGTCTTATGTGCACATTCATATGTGTTATGTAGGACAACACATATCCTACAGATATGTAGGATCAACATATGTAAAGATCAACATTAGGTGCCATTCTCCCTGGCTGTCCATCTTGGATGTTTTTGAGACACGATCTCTTACTACAGCTTCTTGACTCTGCTAGACTTGTTATCCAGCAAGACTCAGGGATCCTCATGTCTCTCCCAGCCAAGCACAGGGATGATGCTACACAGTAGTCCCTGCTTTATTTGATAAGTCCTTGGGATCGAAGTCTGGTCCTCCTCGTGCTCGGCAGACACTACCAACTGAGCAATGTCCTCAGTAATCCTCAAGTTTAAAAAAGAATATATACTTGTTGAAGTAACCTCCCGAGGGACTGTTTTTGAGAGTTGCGTTTCATATTGGATGGAAGGCTTGAAAGCTCTGTTGAATTACAAAATAGTCCCTGGGACCCTGGAGAAAGGGCATGCAGGTAGTCAAAGCCTGCAAATGTTTAGTTTGAAGGAATATGCTGTGTAGAATTCTGCTGTGTAGATCTGTAACTACAGTTGATAATAAGAAATGGTTTACTTGGAAACTGTTATGGAGAGTAGAATTTTAAAATGTCTTAATTCATTAAATTACTTGATGTGTTTCTTTAACCGTTTGGGATTAGATATCTTTCATGAACTGATTCTCTTCCACCACCATGTCAGTCTTGGGAATCAAACTCAGATCATCAGGATTGCCAGCAAGGAAATTTACCCTCAAGGGTCTCTCACTGGAGCAGTAAAGCAAACCCTAAATGTTTTGTTACATGAATATAGTAACTGTGGGTTGATAGATATCCCAATTAGATTGCTTGTGACAGTTTGGGTGTTTTATATACAGCAAGCGTATTGTAAAAGTTTTAAATTTTAGTTTCACTTTTTGACTTTTTCAGTTTAAAATACAATCACAACCTTTCTCTCCACTTCTCTTCCCCTCTCCTGTCTGACCCTTCCTTAAAGAAGACCCATTAACTAAAGTTTTCTTTTTAAAAAAGTAATTAAAATTATATTTGCATATTTATTTATTTTGTGTGTGTGTATGTGTGTCTATTTGTGACATGGTGCATGCATGGAGGTCAGAGGTCAGCCATTGAGAGTCAGTTCTCTCATTCCACCATGAGGATCTGGAGACTGAACACAGGTCATCAAGCCTAGTGGTTAGTGATTTTAAATGCTGAGACCTTTCCTAGGCCCTAGATAATTTTTTTTAAAAAATTCACTATTAGGCATGGGCAGTATTATTAATTGAGCTGCTATTAAATCCAGTCAGTAGATAAAGTTATTGGTGTATTCATTCATGAAAGTCATCTTTAACAGTGAAAAAGTTTGGTTATATTACTTAATCAGAGGAATTATCTTCTAGCTATTAATTTGTAATTATAGCACATTCTCATTTTGATATAATTTGACACTTTCATCTAATTATTGCTATGCCCAGCATAATTCTCCAAAGTTTTTAACCTTCTTATTGCTTATAAATTATGGCTTTACTTTTGTTTTAAAATTCCTGCAAAATGAGGCTGGCGAGATGGCTCAGCAGATAAGAGGGCTTGCTAATCCTCCAGAGGACTCAAGTTCCATCCTCAGCACCCATATTTGACTCTCCATGTAGCTCCAGCTCAATTAGATACCAAGGTTTCCTTTCAAAATGTTACACTAACCCCACACATACAATTTTTATATATATGTACATGTTACATTATAGGGTAGAACCACACATATGAGGAATAACATGTGATATGTTGGTCACCTCACTGAATATATTTTCTTGGTCCATCTACATTCCTTGAAAATTCGTTTTATTTTCCTATGAATAGTATTCCATGGTGTACATTTATGACATTTTTATTGTCCATTCTTCTGTTGGACATCTAGGTTAGTTGCATTTAGTTGTTGTTACAAATGCAGCAGCAGTAAACATGGAAATCTCTATGGTTTGTTAGAGTGTAGGACATCAAGGCAACACAGATAAAACTAAGTAATTGATACAAAACAAATACAGTTTCTACACACTTAGAGAATTGGGTAATAAGTATAACTATCTCTCTTTTTTATTCACTTACCATAAGAGTAACTTGAATCCAAGGTGTTGCATTATTGGGCACTATTGTAGTAATTTTTACCCCCAGTAACCCGTATAAAAACACACACACACACTCTAATTATTCATAAAAAGAACTAATTGGATTCTCCCTCATATAATAAAAAGAACTCTAATTCTGGAAGCCCCTACATTTTGCACTGGTGCTAATAGGTCAAGAAAGGCAGAATATAAACCAAAGATATAAGTAAGATGGCTGATAGTCACTATGAATTGGTTTAAAAATCTAAATTATATGCAATCTTTATGATGTTATCAGATTTTCAAGAGTCTAGTAACTGACTCTCCACCTACATAGAGGATTGTTTTCCACATAGAGAGTGCTGAACCTATTCAAGATGATTCTAAACTGACTTCAGTGTTTGTTCAGCTACAACAAATGATCAGGAATAGTAGTCATCCTCTGTATATAATACACATAAGATCCCATAGGAGTCTGCCAGGCCCTCTGGTACAAGGTAATAATGAAATTGATCAGCTTTTGATAGAAAGTGTACTAGAGGCTTCAAAATTAAAAAAAAAAATTAAAACCTACCCTGTTAGCAGCAAAGGTTTAAAGAAAAATTCTGTATCACTTGGCAACAAGCCAAGGAAATTGTGAGGTAATGTCCTACTTTCTCATTATGTAATCAAACTCCATTACATAGCAGAGGTATCCATAAAGATACCCAAAGAAATGAAATCTGACAAAGGGACGTGCTCCATTCTGCAGAGTTCTGTAAGCTGAAATATGTGCATCGTACTATAGACACCTGTGCAGGATTTGTTGTTTTCCCATACTTTATTTACATTTCAAATGTTTCCCCCTTTCCAGATCTCCCCTTTGGATTTCAATGGGCAACTGCCTTAGCTTCTGAACAGGCTGATTCTGTAATTAGACATTTGTTGGAAATTATGGCTATTATAGGAACACCTATACAAATTAAAACAAACAATGGTCCAACATATGTCTAATAAGATGAGACAGTTCTTTTTATGTATTACAATATAAAACATGTATCAGTCAGGACAAGCAATTGTGGAGAGATCTAATCATACCCTTAAAAGAGATACTTAACAGCCAAAAGAGGGCAACAAAGACACCCAGAGATAGATTACATAGTGCTTTATTAACCTTAAGTTTTTAAAATGCCAATGAGCAAAAATACTACAACTGCTGAAAGACAGACTGTAGAAAAAAAACCTGCTAAACAAAACCAGCTGTCTATGTTAAATATGTTCTAACATCAGAATGGTAAAGAAATATATTAAGCTGGGGGAGAGGTTATGTCTATGTTTCCACAGGTAGGAAAAAAACTATGGGTTCCTTCAAAGTTGATAAAAATCAGACATGACAAAGGGAGACCCCCTGAAGACTTGGCTATGGACAAGAATGAAGAGATTGACAAGATCAACAAGATAGGTGATGTATTTGGGTGATGTATATGTCTCTGTTCACAGAGACAGCTCTGGGACCAGCTGAGACCTAAATGTCTATATACAGCCAATAACATTTGTTGTGTACAAATTCTCATGACTTATTACATACCATCCTTAAAGATGACATAAATAGAAATTTATATAGTGGTTTGATATATGATCAAACTAACCTCTAAAGAAAGGCAGAAAGGCAGTTGTCTTTCTTTATTGCTCTTCCTTAACTGATCTGTGCTGCCTACACATTCCATATAAATGTCTTTACAGAACTATCTGTTGCTTACAAGGTTTGTGCATTGCAAAAGAGAAAGACAGCCCTGACAAGATTCTCACTCTGGGATTCTGAGATTCTAGGACCTTTCATTCCAGCCCCTTGCTTGTCTCTACCTCAACTACATCAAAGATGTTTTCTCTAAAGACTAACCTCAGTTAGTTGGGTTCTAAGTCCCATATTGGGTTCCAAATGATTTACCCCCAATAAAACCATATAAAACACACACATTCTAATTATTATATTTATAAGCTATAAGCCTAGATTGGGCAACTCTATCATCATACCAATCTATTTCCCAGCTACGATATCCTTGTTACTTACAGTTTCTCCTGACCATGTGTTTTTTTCTATCTTTTGTTCTTCCTCCTCTTCCTCCTCCTCCTCCTCCTCCTCTCACTCTCTCTCTCTCTTTCTTCCTCTCTTCCTGTCTTTCAGACTTCCTATCCTACCTTTTACTTCCCCTGCCAAATCACAGGCTACTGTAGCCTTTATTTGACCAATAATAATGGACAAGAAATTCATATGATATCTCCTGAATATATGAGCGACTGCTTGTCAGAGTGCAGCCCCTCCTGAGGAAACAAAAATAACATTAAACAAAACAAAACAAAAACCAGTGTCAGGAAAACCCACAACAGGGCACTGTTGTTATCAGCTGTAAATTGCACTATTACCAGTCTAAGAAAGTAGATGTATTCCTTGGTACAAATGTTGTTTTATGTATCAGGCTGTTTTCTACACAAAGATAGTAAAGAAACACATTATGAAATTTGTTTACAATGCAGAGTCTCTTGATTGCTAACAGTTACATCTCATGGACTTACATGCAAAAAACAGAGCTGCTCATCGCTTTGCTTAAGCCACAATGCTGGTGATCTAAGAGATAAACGATGATACTTTTCAAGATTGATCCGTGTGCTTACATCCTTTAAGCCAAGGCAACATTTCATCTAGCAAGGAACATTTCTGACTTGTACATTTTTCATTGCCCTTTACCAGAAGAGGATATCATTCTTAAAGCATCATTCACATAAAGCTTATACAAAATCATTCCTTCTGAATTAATTTAGGAACAGAGACTGCAAATGTCAAAGTCAGAAAAAAAAAAACAGTGCAAAAGTTGCTAATTCATAATAGCTCTCAACAGATCCAATAAATATTGATTCACAAGCCTAAAGCTTACTGTAGTCTGAGGTCACAAGGAGTATGATTGTACCATACGGTCAGATTCCCAGCACCGTGACTGGGTCACATTATGAGGAATCAAAGAAGAAAACTGTATGAATCTTAGGGAGTACTTCCAAGATGCCTTTAAAATAAATCTTATTAAGTTTGGTTCTTTGACAAGTTGAGACAAATATACAATTTATTCTGTGTTTTTGGACCAATGAGTCAAGTACTTGTTGTACAAGCTGAGAACCTTAGTTTGGTCCTGGAATCCACATAAAGTTGGAAAGAGAAACCTAACTTCTCAAAGTTGTTCTCTGACCATTCTGTGGTTCACCTCTCCCAATACATCATGTAATAGTAATACATAACATCAGAAATAAAAGCAAGTGTATTCTGCTTACATCATCTTTAATCTCCCTCTCATTTTATTATACTGCCCCAAGGTTCCACACCATGTTCATACAGTCTTTTGAGACTCATTGAGTTTAACCAGGGTTGTCGTTGTGACCATGAATCTAGAAATCCTCATTGACTATACAGCTGAAGACAGTGACTCTCTCCAGTATCCACCCCCTGCCCCTAGTTCAGCAAGGAGGCATAGGGCCCCAAGAGCTCTCACAGTCCATGACTGACTCTGGACAGACTCACTGTTATGTTACCACTGCACTGGCTGAGCACACATGGTCCACGTGCCATTTTATAGCCCTTCTCTCTATTCCATAGTTCTTCAACTATTTCCTCTCTCTGTGATGTTCCTTGAATCTCGGAGGGAGTGCTTTAATAGGTCCTGTTTATATCTGAGTATTTAGCGGTCACTTACTCTTGGTACGCTGAGCAAGGAGTCCCTGAATTCACAACTATTTATTGCAAAGAGAAGCCTTTTTGATTAAGACTGAGAGTAGCCTTTTATCTATGACCAGGAACACGAATATTTAGAAATGCAGTTTGACATCATGACAAGATTGGTACATTTAAACAAGTTTTATTTTGTTATTTTTAATTCCGGGAGGAGCACATGTATGTGGATGTCTGTGAAGTCCAGAGATGGCAATGGCTCTCATAGAACTGGAGTTACAGGTGGTTGCGTGCCTCCTAATATGGATGCTGGGAGCCAAACTTAGGTTCTCTGGAAAATCAGTAAGCACAAGTGGGTGAACACTGAGTCCTTTCTCTAGCCACTTACATGATACATTTTAAAACATATTTTACCAATTCCATATACACTAGTGATAGGAAGCCAATACCTCAACAAATCCGCACACATAGCATCCATATGCAGGTACAACATCATGAACCGTTAACAAGGTCCATGAGTTCCCTGATCCAACCTCAGGCCCCTCTCAAGGACATAAAGATCTCTTCTAAACTCTATTGTCATTTCCTAAATATTGTGTGCTTTTCTTGATGTTTCCTTTATTTGTAAGTACTCTGTTGCCCAGGTTGGGGGTAGGTATTTCTTACATTTGAACGTCCTTAAAATAGCAAGATGTATTCTTCTGAGACTTGCTTTCCCCCCTTAATTGTATGCTTTAATTTCAGTGTGCAGTGGGGCACGTGTGAATACGTTTCAGTGGTCTACTTATAGCAGCCTAAGATCCACAGTGCAGTTCACCCGATCTCTAACTTCTGTACATTTGGCTCTTTTTTTAATTTTTCCTTATTAATAAGCAGAGTGCCATACACATTCCTCTACATATCTCATGGTACATATGTGCAGGAGGCTGGCCTGTGTGGAGTGCCAGATTCAGAAGAGAATGCCTCAATGTCTGGTGGATTTACTGTGCCAATTTCAACCCCAAAGAGTACTGTATAAGTGCCTAGAGTTCTCAGCTCTTGCCAGTGCCAAGTGTCAACAGCCCTCTTACTTTTTGCCAATCTGGTGGGCTGACATTAGCTACAAACATTATTTTTTTGTTTTGGTGGTTTAGGGACTAAGACTGTTCTGTAAGACATCCACTTACAATGTTATGCAAGGAGACAAAAATCAGCACGTTGTATTCACTTTAGGCAAAGTAATTAAGAAAAACACAACACATCTATGTGCAGAAAACCCAACGTTTTTTGTAACTGGAGTGGAGTTTTTGCATTTTCAGAATGATAATTGTTGCTGAGTTCAGCAATAGCACCTCCATGCTCATCAATATTTAATTATAATCTTGAATTAATTAAACGAAGTTCAGTTTGTGTATAGCTATTGATTTTATCCTGCCATTTTAACTCATTCTATAGGAGAATGCAGAGGTGGGAATGACCCATGGGCTGGTACAAATGGCTCAGAATGAAATCATTTAGTGACCTAAATGAATGGCACTAAGAAGGTGGGCAGAAATGACAACATAGTAACTCAGAACTCTTGTGAGAGATTTACAGTTAGAAGTTGTCTCAGTGGGCTGGCTGGAAAGCACCCTGGCTCTGGTTTACTGACAGACATTTAACGATGCTAGTGATATACCTCGGACATTGGGGTTTGTTTATTGCCTCAGTGAGTCCTGATAAAATAATGTCACCTTCCCATTTTAATATGGGATGAAGTTCAAGAAGCTATAGAAACTGTTCTCACTCCCCCTCCGAATCAAAACTACTTTGCTTTAAAAGCCATTCCTGAAGTTGGGGGTTTGGCTAAGTGCTGGGATACTTGTCTAATATGCTGAAGGTCTCGGGTTTGGGCCTCAGTATCACTAACTAACTAAATAAGTAAAATAAACAAGCAACTTGTTTATGAGGATAGGTGGGCAAGCTTGAACAAGTAAAACATATTTTGGTGAAAACCCAATATAATCCACAAATGGAAATTTAATAACCATATCTAATGTAGTCACTAATCTGATTGTATCACATTCAAGTTAGACAATAAAGAACATATTGTCTTTGAAAGCTGTGTTGCATACAAACAGATACTAAGCATTGACATAATGTGGTCCTTTCAAACATTATCATTCCCATAAAGACATCAGGCTGCCAATGATCCCTTATTAGATGGGTTAAAGCTTGAGAGCCAATGATCAGTTATTAGATGGGGGATAAAATTTGGGAACCAGCTGATTTTAAGATGTACTTGAGGTTACCCTTTAATGTAACTCAAGCCTGTGCGTTGCTGGAACATTTAAAAAGAAAAAATAAATGAAAATAGCTTCTGTTTTCTCCCTGGAGCCAGACTGAACACAGACCCACCCTGACTCCCATTGGCTAGGATCATCCTCTTCATGGTAACAAATGGCAGAATGTAGACTTCAAGCTGTGAGCATTGGAAGTAGCCAAGGCAAATTATCAGTGCTCCCCCATGACATGACTCCTAACCCCAGGTTTCCCCCTGGGCTCTCTGAAGCCTAACTGAAGATCTGAGGTGATGTGGATTTCCAAACACTGTTGAATTTATGCTGCTGGAGTTTTAATGTCAAGATCTCATATTGGCAGTCTTTGTTGTTTCAGCGCCTGCCCCTCTGGATCCCATTTTTTATTGCATAATTCTCCTCAGCTCCATGGCCAGCCTTCTCCCAAGGTGGAAGCATCCCATCTGCTTGTTGCCCTGTCCCCATTTATTCTCCATTTCCTCTGCATGGGGCTTTGCCCAATATGATATCACCAGCTCGGAAAGACAGTCTTTCTGCTCCATTTGGTTAATTAATCTCTGGCTGTGTCTGTGGCTCACCTTGTACTTATGTTTACAAGATGATGAAACTTTCATTTCCATATGACACCCCCACCAAACTGCAAGACAACAAATTTTGCTGTGGTGAACAATGCAGTTGCTATATCTTCATAAGACTTCCAGCCCTGATCAAACCAGACATTTCATAGTCTTACGTCAATATCTGGCTGTTATTCATTACATGTGCTTATCACTAAACTCAGTCTATATCCCCTTTAGTGTGATTTGTCTCCTCCTGGCCACTGCTCTTTGGTATTCTATAAGATGCTCTATCTCATTTGATTGATTTTCTATGATTTCACATCCAACTGAGGAGCTATGTCATCAACAAAAGGAAAAGGATAATTTAGTAATGTTTCTCACTTACCTCACTCGGTCCTGAGTTCCAGGCGATAGTTTGATAACTGTGTTATGTTTATTACTATTTAATCTTCACTGTCAGCTATGATTGAATGTCTGTATCCCTATTTTATGATATGGATACCAAAATGCTGATCTGTTGAGGTTATCTTCTGGAGTGAGTGGGAGTTGATATGGACATGTGGAGTCTGGATTTATTTAGATTCAACATTGTTTCTTGTCCTTCTGTTTAGAGATAGGGCCTCACTCATAGCCCAGGGTAGCCTCAAACTCAAACTCTCAAGACTCCTCAGTCTTCTGGATGCTGGGATCACCTGCATCTCACCACAACTGGCTCAGTCCCACCATTCTTACTTAAAAGCATCTGCTTTTTAAAGTCAGTACAATGTGTATTTTTCCCCTCTTGATATCCCGTCTGGACACAACAGTTCTGCTAAGTGAATAAATCTGTTTCTTGGTACAAGGATATGGGTGGAACATAGTAACAAATGAAAAAGCAGGGAAAATCCTCACAGCTGACATTCTAAAATGGCTTTCTACATTTTATACACAGAACACGGATAAAATAGGGCTTATACATACCTTATCAAAGCAACAGGGGAAAGATCTTCACAGAGAGAATGTCTCCCCCTACGGTGGTCACAGATCAAGCCCGAATGATTTCCTCCATGCAGTGTGAATATAAGAAAAGGTTGTGTAGAAAGGGCTGTGTGGTGGGATCAGCCCTTCTGGTACACATGTGGTTCTGTGGGCAGCAAGGCCCTTAGTAGGGCGTCTTCTAGGAGAATCCCCTGCTCTTGTCATTATAGCTTCCTAGGAAGGTCCTTTTACTATTGCGTATAACTGTGAGGGAATTTGGCCTTGTTTGCTTTGTAGGAAAAACATTTAGTCTGTGGTGCTGATATTTGCTGTTATGGCAGGAGAGAAGACCAATACAATTAGAGGCATCAGAGGAATCTTAGGGAATTCATAAGAGCCCCTATGAAACCTTTGTATATTTTTTTACTAGATTTCCCAGGGAGCAAGGAGTAGGGTGAGGCTTTCTGACCTCTCCTCAGGCTGTCTTTCTCCATGAAGGTCATGGTCATATTTGACTCTGTCCCTTCTGTGTCATCAACCTCTGGCACAATGCCTAACCTTTAGCAGATGCTCAATAGATGTAGGGGGTATACATGTAAACACGCCTAGGAGAAAGGATCTCCTGCACACTGTAAACTAAGGCAGTCACAAAAATGTAGAAATCCCTTAAAATATTAAAATCAAAATACCATAGTGCCCAGCAATCCCACTTTTGGGTGCCTTCACAAGTAACAGGGCAGGGAAATTGATGCGCGCTTGTGTTATTGTAAGGTTGTTCACAAGATACGATGTTAAGAAAATATGTGCATGCAATTCTTTTTCAACCATAAAATGTAGCTGTGGCTCCTTCCGACAACTAGATGCATGTGGAAGACATGGCATTCAGTAAAATAATCCAGACACTAAAGAGCAAGCAAGTTCTATGAGTTCTTACTTTACTCCTGTGAGATCTAAAGACATAAGCTCTCACGGAAGTTGAGACTAGGATGGAGGTCTGGGGAGGAAGAGCTTGAGATGGGATGTTAGCAGGAGCCTGGGAGTTATCTAGAAAGTTAAACATGGAGGAGCTAAGTATTGATGGTGAAGAGTGAACTCGGCTGACTCAAATATCAACAACATGTAAATTTCAAAGTAGAAAAAAAAGAGGATTTGTAATATTATGCCACAAGGAGATGCTAAGTCCTCCTTGCCCTTCTAGATATGATCATTGCCCTGACTTGAATCACATACCAGGACTATATTTTGTACCAGCAATTTCGACAATGATTGTATGTCCATTTTAAGAAAAGAATTCTAGGTTGAAACCTAAAGGGGGATGCATTTTTGTCAATTTTAAGGCCATGCATTATGCCTGTCTGTCCCTGAACAGGTCAGGCAGTATCTTGGAAAGGTCTTTTTTTAGCTAGTGAGGTTGTATCCAGTGTGCCCTGTCAGTGGCTGTGCCATCAAACCAGTCCTGGGAATGTGGATCTGACACCTCCCTGCACCTCAGCTTCAGTTCAACTTTGGCCCCAATAAGCACATGAGTTTGATTAGTCACCCATGTCCAACTTCAGTATTGTATGGCCAGAGTAAACAGTTTTATAATTGGATTTCAGAAGCTAACCTGCAGTGTGTTATTTTGGTTTATGAGTCATCTAAGCTGTACAATGATCATTTGTGAAAGCATTTTTTCCTCCAAACTTAATATTTTAATGGTTTTTCCAACACTTTCTGATAACTTAGAACATACAGAAACAGCAGTGAAAGCATTAAAGTGTGCCTCCCATCAAACATCAGCCCACTGTAAAGTGGGCAGCTGTTTGATTTCTCTGGAATTTTGCAGAATTTGGAATACACTGGGTATTACAGGTGCACTGAAGTAAAAACGAGACTGTGTTTTAGATTTAAAAGATTTAAAAGAAATCCCTTCCAGTAGAAAAAGCCACAGCAGTGGATGATATATGCATGCATCTCGAGGAATCTAGCAATAAATTGGTTTTGTGTAAGTAGATGAATAACGAGCTGAAAATTCAGTTTCCCTGTCATCAATATTTGTACCTTTCTTCTTTCTGCAAACATTAAAAACGGAAGTATCACTAATATTAATAAATATTTAAGTAAACCTTTTCTGTTGCAATTTGTGATGATAACTCCATATTTTCTGATATGCAGTGAATTAAATAAGATTCCCACAGGGAAAAGCTGGTTGAATATGTGGTCACAGTTTGAAGTCATTCCCAGATGGTTTGAGCAATGAAACACAATTTTAAGAGAAGGCAGGATAAATTACTAATTTTATTCATCAGAATGCCAGCATTCCTTCAATCTCAGTGACTATGGTCATTTGTTATTCTCCAATCTTAGTGACTATGGTCATCGTGTGTTGGGTTAACTGGCTGTGGTGGAGTGAAGTCCCGAGTCCCCCCTCTCTGGGAGGGGCAGGAAGTGGGCAGTTTGACCTCGTTCACCCCACGGCACCTCCGGGTGGGTGTCAGGCTGTGAGAAGCCACCATGGAACACTGCCCCAGGGGTGGAGGAGCACAGCTTGGAGTCCCAGGGACCGCATGGAGCCAGATCCATCCAGGCGCTGCTGGATGCCACAGAAGAGCTGAGAATAAAGTGGGAGCCCATGGCTAGATCTCGCCTGAGCTGAGGGGGAATGTGGGAGGAGTGCAGCTGGATCCCATGGTGTGTGTGGGGGGAGGGGGGTTGTTCTTGGCTTGTCTCTGGCTAGCTCACTTGGTTTGGTTTGGTTGGCGGCCATGGCTGGGAGTACTAGAAGGCCTTCATCATTCCCCATGGCAGAACCTAATGAAGAGAGACAGTCCAAGGTTTTGGGGCATTTATTGTCATGGCAGAGAGTGGCATGAGTGAATCCGTACCCCTGAAACCTCAGGGAGGGGTAAGGTTGAAATAGTGGCTGGGAAGGGAAGTGGCTAAGCCTCTAGGTGCCTCATTACCATGGGGATGTCTTGAGGCTACGTGACCACACTTCTCTACCTGTGTAGGGGCTTGAGGCTATGTGACCCGTAGTCACTGACCTATGGAGGGGAGCTGTGGCCTTGTGTCAGGAGCCTTGTTCCTAGGAACATGGCAAAACGTCTTCTGTCCCTTGTAGGGTTATTTACCTACTGGGTTCTCAGTGGGAAGGAGGTTAAACCTTAGCTCAACTAGAAACCAGGCTACCTTTCATGGTCCCAAAATCTTGTATGCTTTAATCTCAGTGACTGTGGTCATCTTGTATCATCTTTCCATTGGAGATACATTTTGTAGACGTTTATTAACATCTTTTTTCATTCTAATAGCCCCAAGAAGATGATATCACAATCATAAAATAGAAGAGATAGTCATTCTGTAAAATGAGTCTTCTTGATATCCAAGCTTTGTCCAAACTTGGATAAAAACAATTCAAGGTCCTGAGACTTGGGCACCTAGCACATTATCAGCAGAGTTGATTATTAAAGCAAGAAAAATTATAAAGGAGATAAAGGCTGGGTAGACATTTGACCACTGAGGATCTCACTCTGTCAGCTTTCTGAGCCACCAAACAACTAGTAAGTCTGTTGGCTTCAGATTCTCAGCTTTCACCATCAAGCATTAGTAAGATTATGACTCTGACCAAATCTCACCCGTTTGTCTCATGCCTTCAGGATCTCTTGTAAGTGTAGCACAGCTTTTTGGTATGTCCTTGGATTGGAACCTTCAACACTCTTAAGAAGGGACAAAGCTGAAACCGTTATTTTATGGTTATAATCTGCGTTACAGGAGAGTCCTTTTCACAGGCTCATTCTCTGAATGACAAAAGTTGGAATAAATATATCCAACTGAGGTTTTAAAATGAGATATTGAAATAGAGATATGAAATTTTGTTTATAAACATCAATTTGGAAAAAATATATGTTTGATAATTTATGGATGGCTATCAAAAGTTGAAAATTATAATTGGCAACATTTTGGGGATCATTAATTAAACTTGCTGCAAAAGTCTTTCCCCTGAGTTGACAAGCTTTCCCAGAGTAAATTAACAAAAGTTTAACAACTGATGGACTTCATACTTGGTGGATTAATTGAGCACTGTTTCTCACCTCAGTACGAATTCAACGTTTCTGCTTCTGAAGTTCCCACTATTCATTTTATGATGAGCCACATAAAGTCTTCCATAAAGCTTTAGGAGGACATTCTTTGATTAATCCATTTTCCAGGTGAGGAAGCAGATACTAGCAGAACTAGTGGGAAAAATTTAATGATAGCAAAATGCAATTTCATGATTATTTTTCTGGTTTGAGCTATAAAATGTACTATGTGTTGGTAGTGTGTGAAACATTATTTTATGACTTAAATATAAATCAAAGTAAGTGCTGAAACACTCAGTTTGTATAAAAGAACAGCACTAATCATGGTGCTGTATAAGATTAGACCTATCCAAAACCAATTAAATTTCATAATTTATGCATATGAGTTAACTTTGTGGCTCATTCATATTCCTGTTTACCACGCACACATCATTTACTTTTAAGTGGCTTTCAGGCTTTATTTGCAATTATAGACTAGATTCTCCTCAAATATCAAGTGGTTTTTATAATTGGTGATAAAGGACATTTCACTCAGTTGCCAAGATGTAAATAACTAATGCTAGCATTAATACTTCCAACTATAAAATTTTAAGGACTATCAGTATATTGAAGGAAAAGTTATTGTGTTTGATAAACAAACACAGGTTTTCCTTTCATATGAGTATCATTAAAGATCACTGAAGAAAAATTCAAAATCAAGGGCCATATCCAGCTCAGGGGATTCTAGGGATCCTACTTTAAGCCAGTTTACTTGATTATTTTAGGTTTGAGTTTCTTCTTCTTCTTCTTTTTTTTTGTTTTTGTTTTTGTTTTTTCGAGATAGGGTTTCTCTGTGTAGCCTTGGCTGTCCTGGAACTCACTCTGTAGACCAGGCTGGTCTCAAACTCAGAAATCCGCCTGCCTCTGCCTCTCAAGTGCTGAGATTAAAGGCGTGTGCCACCACTGCCCAGCTCAAGTTTGTTCTTAAATGAGATCATAGCATTTGTAGTATTTTATAAACTTTATTTTAATGAGTAATATGGTCACATCTCTCCTTCTAGAGAAAAAGAAAATAAATTTTGATACAGGAGAGGAAGGCATAGTCAGGTTGTGAGTGGGGAGAAGGGAGAAAGGCAGGAACTAGAGGTGAGGTAGAGATAGACAGAAAGATGGTCACAGGTGCTCTAGCAAGAGTAATGCCCGAGACCATCAAGAACTGAAAAGACAAATCTCACCTGAAGACTTCCAAGAGAGGATGGCCCTGCTAATATCTCTGTTTTATATTTCTGGTCCTCAGAATCAATGTATGTAGTTCAGGTCACCAAGGTTGTGGTATTAGCTCTAGCATTATGCTTGCCCAAGGAAATTGTAGAGTGCTGTAGAGATTTCAAGATTTTTAAAGAGATACTGTTACACCCATTGTATTGCTTCCTGTGATCACTTGCAGCCTGGAAATGTTAAATGGAAAATTCCAAAAATAACTTGTGAGTTTTCAACTGTGAGTCACTCTGAGTAGTGATGAAATCTTGTAACTTGTGCTCCACCCACATGGGACATGATTCATCTCAATTCGGCATGTCCAGTCTATGTACGCACCTATGTTCCTGTATAGACTGACAGTTTGATGGGCTGGTGCTCAACCAATCCTTATTTACTAAACAGTGGACGCAGTGTACAACAGTAACAAATCTAGCAATTTCCCTATCAGTACTTGCTAAAATTCTACTATTTTAAATGTTTAATTTATGTTAGATTCTACCATAGTATTCTTAGTGAATCATAGTATATGTAAAGTTTTCATTAATCCACTAGGGACCTGAGGACAGATCGTCCATAGATAATGGGGATTCTGTGGTATATAATAGTAAGACATATCAATACCAGCCAGATTTGGTTGTATAGGCCCATAATCACAGAGATTTGGAGACTGGTAGGAAGGAATTGTAAATTCAAAATCAGCCTTGGCAGTGTAGTAAGACCTTATCTCCAAACAAAAGGTGGATACAATGTGCTGGCCATAGGTTACTTACGGAGTTTGAGGCTAGCATGTGCAAGCCCTACACAGATGGACCCTGATACCACAGATAAATACCCACATAAATCCAAACAGCATCCCCTGATTGAGGCCCCACTAGCTCTTTGATACATTTCTATATCTTTCTTTTTTGATACTTCTCTTGTATCCCAGAGCCTTGAATTACAACACTGGCTTTGTCTTCATGTAAGTTTTCCCCATATATAAGGTTTATATGTGACCAAGCACTGATTGCCTTCAAATTCATTTCTTTCTAATACCTTATAGCTAGGATACAGACTTATATAGTCACTTCCTGAATAGATAGAGATTATTAGCATATCACATCTATCTGTGGCACTCTTGGTTAAGGCTATCTTAAATCTTTCTGTAGAACTTCCTCTCCCTTTCAGAGGTAAGAGAATAAACCATATTTTCATGATTTTTAAAATGTTAAGGGTTATTATATGTCATGATGTAGCCCTTATTGACATGTGTTCCTTGTATAGATGAAAAGATTGTGTGTTTTGCTGTTAATTGGGGGTGTGTTTTCCAAGCCATCATATGTCAAGGTTGGCCTTCCTGGTTAGCCTTGATTTTGAATTTGACACTGTCAAGAGTCATTCAGTTGAAGATTTGCCTACATAAAGTTGCTCTCCTGACATGTCGTTGAGGGATTTTCTTGAGTGCTAATTGGTGTAAAAGAGTCCACCTCAGCACTGGCCTCACCATTCACTAAGCAAGTGGTCATGAATGATAGGTGATACGGAATTCTAACTAAGCATGAGATAGTAAATCACTTCTCCATGGTTTGTGCTTCAGTTTCTTCTTGAATTCCTGACCAGACTTCCCTCAATGGTGGACTTTCACCTGGAAGTGCAACAAATTAACCCTTTAGTCCCCAAGCCACTTTTGGTCAGGATGTATTTACCACAATGACAGAAATCAAGCTAGGGCACTGGTTAATGGCACAGGTTAGGTCTCTGTGCTTACTGAAGTACTGTATATTTGCTCTGCCGGTTTCCTAGAAAGGAGTGCATTTTCCCAATTTGCTTTTGAACCTCCACTGTTAATGTGCATACACACTTAGTATGGTGATGTTTCCTCAAAGAATCAATCTTTTAAATTGTCAAGAATACTTCTTCTTCCAAGGCCTGCTTTGATGTTTAATAGCACAGTGGCTGCAGCCAGAACTCTTGGAATCGGTGTGTCCGGAGTATCTTTCAGGCCATTTTTAACTGACCTGTAATTTTTTAAGGGTGATACTGTGCATTAGGATCATAATTTTACTTTTAATTTTAAAATTTGCTATCATCATCATCATCATCACCATCATCATCATCATGTGTCTATGTGTGCATCTGGAGGCACATGCACCACATAGCTGGTTCTTTAAGAGAAATTTAAGAAGAAAAAAAGTTTGGTATCATTTATTACCCTAGTTAGTTTTAGTGTTGTGATAAAGCAAATTAAATAGAAAAGGCTTTGCTTTATCATACATTGTCATGCCACATTTCATTGCTGAGGGAAGCCAAGGCAGGAAGCAAGGGGAAGGAACTAGTGCAGAGGCCATAAAGGAACACTGCTTACTGGTTTGCTCCCCCACAGTTTACTCAGCTTGTTTTCTTATAGAACCCTGAGCCACATGCACAGAACTGGCACTGCCCCCAGTGAGCTGGGCACTCCTACATGAATAAGCAGTCAAGAAAATGCAGCACAAGTTTGTCCACAGGCCATTTAATAGAGACATGGTGTCAGTTGGAGTTTCTTCATCTAGATATCTACCTAGTGTCAGGTTGACAGACAGGACATTCATGGATTCCATTTTCCCATCATTTGTTTCTTTGCATAGGTTCACATTTCTGTGCTCTAGCATACTCTTTCACCCTGAGCATTTCCTTGTAGGCTAGAACTGCCAGCCATGAGTTAACTCCATTTTACCTTGAGGAATAGTTATTTCTGTATTTTGGAAAGACATTTATATGAGTTATAAAATTCTGGCTTAACTTTAAAATTTTCAGTTCTTCACTGTGTCATGGCTACCAATCTGGTGCAGTTATTCCTTGTTCTCAAACATATGAGTTGTCCTTTCTATGGCTGCACTCAGGGTTCTCTCTCCTTCTTTATTTCTACTAGTTGAATATGGTAGACTTAATTGAATTTCATTTGTGTTTTTCTTTTCTCTTTACTACAACGGACCATGCATGCTCAACCGAAAACATGATGTATCTGAAACATGACCCCTACACCTCTAAGGCCCAGGGGACATCATGGAAGGGGGATGAAAAGATTATAAGAGCCAGAGCCTGGGATAGCTGCTGTGAGCTGCACCTCCTATTTGCTTATTACTTACCAGATGAGCCTCGAGTTCCTTGGAGAACCTTAGCCATTCTTCAGAGCTGTGTTCCGTGTGTTCTGCCCTCTTACTCAAGTCTCCTCTGGGGATTGCAGTTACAGTGCATGTGGAATCCGAGGGTATTTTCCCATCCGTCTTGGATGCTCTGTGTCTCTTCCCTCCACACATTTTTGTCTACTGGTTTCTGTCGGTGTGTCTGCGAATGGACCTGTGGAAGGATCCTTCATTCAGATTACATCTTTGTTCATGAAATTCTAGAATTTTCGTTTGATCTTTACCTGCCCATTCCTTTCTTCTACACTCCCCAGTCTGATTTTGAATGCTGTCAGTCTCTCTACTGATCCTTCAGTACAGCAGTTATAGTTATTTTAAATTTCCTGTGAGATAGTTCCAACCTCCATGCCATAAATTAGTTTGTTTTTTTGATTTTTTTGTTGTCTACTAGGAGTGTCTTTGGTGAGTATTATCTTCTTTCTATTGTTTGAGGTTCTTTTGGATATCATTATACCTCATGATTTTTTCTTCTGTCAAGTATCAGACTCATAGTAGAACCCAACAAGAGATTGAGTTACAGAGTTCTAAGACAGAGGGATGGTCATGCCTTTCCTCATGTTAAGCATTTGCTGTAGGGTTTCTGGTAATTATGGCTAAGAGTTGTGTTAGATGTAATTTTGATGGAGATTGGTTGTCGGTTACTATGATTGCCCTTAGTCTATCGTAGATTTCAAAATCTTCTTGAGATACTTTGTGTTTAGGATTAGTCTAGAAGTATAGAATTATTACTGTTTTGATTCCTTTCCATGTCTGTTCTATTCTCAGTATAAGGTTTTACCTTTGCCCTGAACATTAAAGAGGGTCTGATTCTACTGATCCCTATGGCAAATTGTATTCCACAGTCCTTTCCATTGGACAGATGTCATCATGACAACAGGGAGTGGTAGTGGTGGAATGTTCTGTGCTGCTATTATGGAGCTGCACGATGAGGCAGACACTGTATCCTAAGTTTTGGGTATATGGCTTCCTTGTTTCTTCTGCCTCCCCTTCATCTTACTTCCAAGCCCAGGATATCTCTCCCCCTTCATGCATAAGGTTTTGGTTTATTGTTTATCTTTTTGTTTTGTTTATTATACTCTTGGATAGGACATATTTCCTATATGCTGCCTGTATACCTACTTTCCTTCTGCAGGAACTTTTTGGGAGTTTCTCTACTTCTACAGTAGCATTTGCTTTTTTTTTTTCACAGATTGGTACTCTTTGTGGCACCTCAAACTTTTTAAATCAATTTTGTTAGCTTCTGGTAAGATCAACTGAGAATGCCATCCAAGAGATGTGGAGTCATCTAATGTCTCAGATCCTAGGAAGTTCTAAGCCACATCACTACAGCCCTTCATCTTAGCTGACTTGTTCTTACTGGTGTCTGGTTGTGTAAATCTCAAGGAAAATAGTGCTCACCATAATTTCCTACTGCAGGATAGAGAAAAACAATAGAAAAAACGGATCTAGTAAATGGTCAAGCCAGCATTTGAACCTAGGTCTGCTTGCCATGCAAGTGCTGGTATTTTACTCATGTCCTTCTGTGCTTGGCCTGCTAGAAGCTAGGTCAGCCACATGCACTTGTTCTGAGCATATTGTTTGTGCAGCATCCTGTATTCAGTTGTGGATATGATAGCATGTGGTACTCTTAATAGCTTTAATAATGTTTGTGATATTAGATTGAATGCTGGCTAGTTTTATGTCAACTTGACACAAGTTAAAAACATTTGGGAAGAAAAACCCTCAACTGAGAAAATGACTCTGTAATATTTTTGTTTAAAGAAGCCTGTATGGCATTGGTGTGTGAGGGATCAGGGTATAGGTGTGGGGGTAGTGCCTCCCCTGGACAAGTGTTCCTGGATGGTATTAAGAAAGTAGGGCTGAGCAAGCTATGGGGAGCAAGCCAGTAGGCAGTGACTCTCTATGGCTTCTACTTTAATTCCTGCCTCCAATGTCCAAGTTCCTGCCCTGGATTCTCTGTGATAGAATTATAAGGTGATGAGAAATAAACCTTTTCCTTTCCAAGTCACCTTCAGTCGTGATCTCTTATCATACAAGTAGAAAACTAAGACAGATTGTCCACAAAGTTAATTCATGACTGTCTTTGGGCATTCAGCATTATACAGTTCTATACATATGCATGCAAGTTATGCACTTCTTAGTGTTTCAAAGTTGTTAACCCTGTTTCATGCTTCTTAAAGCAAACATTGTACATTATATAAATGTCTTTTAGTCAAGTTTTCCCTTAAAATAAAAGATCACTGACATCAACAGGTATTTTTAAACTTTTCAGAAATAAGAGGAATTTAAAGCTTAAAGTCTGTTATTAGTCAAACTGGACCATTTTGTTCTTCTCTTTTAATGTAGCATAACTCATTGTAACAGCTCCTAACTGTCTTGCCTTGGCCTAAGTTCTTTGATAGAAGCTGTAGCCACTATACACTATATATATATACATATATATATATATATATGTATATATACACACACACACACACACACACACACACACACGATATATATATACACAAGATAGAACAGCCATGGCATAGGACAGTAGATAATGATAGCACAGACAATATTGAATGATGTGGTAGGAATATAATCTTTATTGCTTCCTAGAGGCCACAGCACCTTTGTGGAATTTCATGATATCATGATATATTAATCTGTCACAACACATAATTAGTTCCTAAAGCATAAAAATACTCTAGTCAGATGCTTGGCAATGTAAAAGGGCCAAGGCTTAAGCATTATAATGTGTTTATAGAACATTATAAATATAATAGATAGAGCTACAGGTTTGTTTTGCAGATAGAGTATAAGTTGATTAAATCAAAAGGAGATTAGAAATCAGAAAGAACAGCAAGCTTCATAAAAACTGAAACTAAATCCCTTCCTGGGAACCCAATGGTATGTCATAATGAAAGTGTCAGGCTGTAAATAGTTTCCTCTTCATTGAACTTCTGTATTTCAGTGTATTCTGTGTTCTTTTGTAAAATTAGCTATTCTTCATAATTACAGTATGAAAGAAATGATAAACCCATTGGACAGACGAAAGCAGTGAGGTTCAAAGTAATTACAATAACAAAGGTTCAGAAGCTGGAGAGATGGATCAGCAGTTAAGAACACATGATGCTCCTGCAGAGGACCCAGGTTTAGTTCACAGCACCCGCAGAGCAGTTTGGAGGACCTGACACACCCTCTTTTGGACTAAGCAAGCACCAGACATACGTGGTGCACACATACATATAAGCAGGCAGAACAGTCATACATATAAAATATGACTATAAAATCTTGAAAATTTTTAAAATTAGTTCAGGATGCAAGATTATTAAATGATGGTGATAATTATTGGCACTTATTAACTGTACATAGGCATGGATTAATAAATACAAATGTATAATGTACCTTGGCTTTATACCCACCTTCTAAACCTCTTCTTCCATCCCTAGCCCCCTTCTTCCTTTCTCTGTCCCTACCTATCCCTGCTTCCCTTTCTGCTTCCATGTCACAAAATTGTTCAAGGACAGACCTTCTTTTAAGCCTGTATCAGACAAAATGCAAAATGTATCCCATTTACATTCTGCCGGGCTGATTTTTGCAGAGGTAGAAAATGGTTGAACCAGAAATACTCTAAAATTTTTGTTCTTGGAAACTTGAGTTAAATTTGGTGCTAAAAGGCAATTCAGTATGCTGAATTATGTCCTGATTAGCTTCGTAAATCTTCTGCCTGATTTACTGCATGCAGCATTTATGTAAAAATTTTCATTTTTTGAATGCTTATTTTATGAGGAAGGCAATAAAATAGCTTTCAATATTACAAATAGTGTGATATTTTATGGCTTATATTTTATAAATCATTGCTTATAATTATATTTTGCTAAATTACCAAGACTCTTTTCCCTCATGAATGCTAACTAGTAAAGCTTTCCAAAGCATGGCACTATGGCTTTAGTCCTGAATTCTATCTCCATACTATCTGTATCTCATTTATCAAAACTGAGTAAATATGCTATTCACATCCATGTGCTGAGCAGTATGATTACATGACATTTGGCACTTGAGTTAAGATGCCTTTGAAAACTGCTTATTGGCTATTGGTCATTACTTTCATCTCAGAAACCATCATGTAAACATCTGTTCTTGTCCACAAGCAAGAAGAAGCATGGGAAGTGTATATTTAGATTGACTCAATATTGCATATATGATTTGTCTATAATATCACATAAAACCATAGAGTATCATCTTCCTTACTGTAGAAATGAAGAAGCAAAATTGAAATGAAAGCATTTTGTGTCAACAGATGCTGCTAACTCAAAATTCACACATAAAATGGCAACATTTTATAGTCCATGTTCATTTGACACTATGAAACTTCATATTGTAAGAAAATGTATTTGTATTACTTGTTGATATCCTTGTAACAGATTTAGTATTTGTCATAATAATTGTGTTTATGTATAGTATAATGTTACACACTATATATAATTTAAAATTCCATGTACTCCTATCAAATAACAGAGTAATGTTTATGTTATTTATTTATTTTAATCAAGATATAATTGCATCATTTCCTTCATTTTTTCTCTCTCTCCAATGTCTTCTACTGCCAAATTGCCTCCCATCCCTCCCCAACTTCCTCTCAAATCCATGGTCTCTTTTTCTTCATTATCATCTCTCTCTCTCTCTCTCTCTCTCTCTCTCTCTCTCTCTCTCTCTCTTTCACACACACACACACACACACATACAAATGCACACACACATGCACTCACACACACATGTGCAAGCATACACACAAACACAAGCATGCACATGCTTGCAAGTACACACACAGGTATGTGCACTCACAAGCACATACACACCGAGGCATGTGCATGCTTGTGTGCACACACATGCACACACACACACACAAATAAATAAATAAATGCATAAATACAGCACAGTGAGTTCACTATTGATTGTATATTTGTGATTTGCTGGCTGGCCATTTAATATTGGATACCAGTTAAGAGTGTCATCACTGCCGAAGACTGATCCACCCCTTGTCAGTATAGTTGTCTATAGTTTTTTGTGGAGAAGTGGAGCCTGTGAGAGATTTACATTTCCACAGTAACATATCAGTTGGTCTTTTATTGTTCAGGTCTTGTTTAGACAGTCATATTTTTGAAGTTTCATACATGTAGCCTCCTGTCCTTTCTAGGAGATACAATCTCATGGCAGACATCTAGATGTCCTGGCTCTTGCAACCATTCTACCCAATCATCTCTGATGCTCTCCTGAGCCTTAGGTGCAGGAGTTGTGCTGTTGACGTGTCCACTGGGACTGGGAATTCCATGATGAGCTATTCTCTGTGTTTTGACCAGTTGTGTTTTTCTGTGATGCTCCATCTGCTACCAAGTGAAGCTTCTTTGAAGAAAGTTGACAGCTACACATACCAGGCATAGAAAATTCATGAACCGGGTAACATTTATTTTTGTAGACAAAACAAAATAAACAATTTCATATTAAATTTAAAAGCAGTTTCAAGGGCATGTCCTGTACAGAATTTTAATGCCTCATATTTTCATAGTTTATTAATGTATTATGATTTTATTTTCTATCCAAAGCTCACCCTGTGTTCTTTAACAGCACTTTTGTTAGTCTTAACATTTATATCTAGTACTGTTTTTATTCATATTAGAGACAAACAAGATTCACACAGGTATCAATATCTAAGTCTAGCTCTGAACACATGTCACCTTGAAAGGGAAGTCACCTCTGGATCATAGGGAAGATTACATATATAGCAAATAAATGTAGTAACACCATCATTTTAAGTGCCCAGTTTGACGGATTTCTCACATCCCTGTCAGAGCATCCAGATAAATAAAATATCATTCCAGCAATTATCTTCTTATAATGAAAAGCTATCCTTATATCTAATGTGCATTTATTTCTCTGTGTGTTCAAACTTTATGGAGGCAAAGAGACTGGATGTGTTCTTTTGTTTCACTCAAGTCAGCTACCCCAGAACTGATACCTCAATGGTGGGTGGTGCCCAGGAAGACTACTAGGGAATGCAGTCAGTGGTGTCCTATGTTGAGAAAGTGAGAAAAGGTAGTTGCATCAACAGAAAAAGTTGAAATGACATGCAGTTTTCCCAAAGGCCTCGTACAGTCCCATTAAGCATTCTGGAACTGAATAGCACCACCTTTCCAACCACTAGAGTTAGTGGCCTATCATAGCATCACTAATATAGGTCTGACGACTTGATTGTAGAATTGCATGATTCCACTGAACCCCTAGGTTTGCCCAGAGCCTGTCAAATATTCATCTATATGCTTCCAGAGTCCATCAACGTACCTGCTGTAAGACAGTCACACAGCAAATACCTGTGTGCACCTGTTGCATGGTTTTGGGTTCATGAATGAGTGAAGTTATTTGTCCAGGGAGCTGAGATACAACCAATCCTAATCCCAAAGCTTTGTTCTTTGGGCTGAATCATGTTGTTGCCCCTTATTTATGAGGTAAGGAAGATTAGTGATGGAGATTCTGTGTATCTAATCAGTCTACAAATATCAGACCAACCCCCTGATTTTTCTTTTCTAGTGTTTATCTACATAGAAGTTATTTAACTTAATTGCATAAAGATGACTTTTTGATATTTTAAGAAAAAAAAAAACCTGGGAAGTCCGTTATCATTCTCAGAGAATTAGACTAAAATGACTATGCCCTTAGTTTTCTTGTTTCTTGGTAAAAACATTACAGTTACTTTTTATTATTTCTTTTAAGCTAAATTGTGTTTGTCCATTATTTTTTTGGCTAGTTCAATTTGATATTGTTAAAATGATATGAAATTTAACTGTTATTCTCCTATATGTAGAATAACATAGAGTAAGCCACCTTATTACATAAAACAAGGAGTCCCCGTGGTTGTAGCATGCAAATTAGTTTGGTATGGCAGTATAGTACAGTTTTAAAGGGTAAGATCCTGGTGACTCTCAGCTCATGAACTTTTTTAGGAAGAGAGCATAAAAGTTGCATTTTGATCAAATTATCAACTTGATATAACATCACAAAAATATATTATGCTAGTCAGCGTTCTGTGCTATTATGAATACCTGAAAATTATTTTTAATATTTTATTTGTTTACATCCCAAATGTTGCCCCTCCTCTCAGTATCCCCGCCCAGACTTCTTTGCCCACTACTCCCTCACCTTTGCCTCTGAAAGGGTACTCTACTTCGGGTATCCCCCTTCTTTGGGGCATCAAGTCTCTACAGGATTAGGCACATCTCCCACTAGAGACAGACAGGGCAGTCAGTCAGCTGTGTTAGGGGTCATGGATCAGCCTGTGTATGCTCTTTGGTTAGTGGCTTAGTCTATGAGAGCTCCCAGGGGTCCACGTTAGTTGATACTGTTGGTCTTCCTATGGGGTTGCTTTTCTCTTCAGTTCTTTCAATTCTTTCCCTAACTCTTCCATAGGGGTCCCCAACTGAAGAAGTCATTTTATGAAGTGAAATTGTTAAGTTTGACTTACAGTTTTGGATCAGCCTATGACCAACTGGCCTTAAAGCTTTGGGGCTGTAGTAAGGCCAACATATTGTAGTGGAATTATGGAGTGGAGAAGGAGCTATCAGCTCATTGACAAGATGCAGGAGATTCCACAGTCTAGGTAATACACACAGTGATTTAATAGCTTCCCATCAGGCCCTGCCTCTTAAGATGCCACACCCTCCCATTAATGCCAACCTGTGGTTGAACTCCTTAGTATATGACTCTTTGGGAGTATCCAGTAATCAAACCAAAGTATATGTCTCTTTAGCTTTTAGCCAAATTCTCTTTAAATCGTTTCATAAGGTCATGATTTTGTATCTTTTTAGTTCTGATCATTGCAAGGTTTATTCTGATTTTAATTCCAGTTAGTCTCTTGGTATCTCTGTCTGTGGCTTATTTAGTATGTACTTGAGCCACTACTGGCCTATGGTAACTGGTCTATGTCCCTAGTATTCTGCACTAAGTCTATACTAGAGGCTGATAAAGGACATCTGCTAACCTGCAGCTTCTCTTCCCACTTAGTGGAAAGATGATATCTTTTCCAGGCAGCACAGCTATGAACATTCAATGGCTCCCTATTGCCCTAGGTGTCCTCAGCTGTGAAGGATAGCCATACCCTGCAACCACACAGATCTGTTTCAGAGATCAAAGCAGTCTTGCAACCATAGTAGGCTTCATAACAAATGGTCAAATGTTCCACTACCTCTGAGTTTGTTATAAAGAACCGTCAAAGGAAATGTTTGATCTTATCCTAAGATAATCGACCGAATGCCTGACAACAGACTTGCATCTCTACAAAGTTCTTCTTAGGAGCTCTTGCTTTCTGAGCTGAGCACTTGAAATCTGTACCTGCATTCCATTCCTGTGATGTTTACTGATTCTGTCTGTTTTAGTTGGTGCTCTCTTGAGATCAGGAATAATTAGTTTATTTTTCTATTTAAACTTCTTGATTGCCAGATATTTGTGGTGCATCTTAGTGGGGCAGCCATGTGCTATGGTTGCTGCTATTCTTATGTAGTCCTTCATTTAATAGTCAATGCATTATTTAAACCTAGTTTAGATCCCAGTTAGTGATATCTAGTGTTTGGAACCAATTTTCAGGATTGATCTTTGTCCCAAGGTAGTCTTCATAGGTGACAATGAAAGCCAGTTTGTATGACTTGTGACAGTATGACACATTAGATGTGAACAATTAATGTGCGCTCAGCATGTACTTTCATTAGGGTATACAGTCTAATATCTGTCTACCTACCTACCTACCTACTTAACTTTATCTACCTACCTACGCACCTATGTTCCATTGTCATTGGCCCCTCCGTGTGTGTGTGTGTGTGTGTGTGTGTGTGTGTGTGTGTGTGTGTTCTCAGAAAGCAAACGTATGCTGAAAAATATTAAGGGTCTGGTGGTTTGTTCTTTTTTAAACTTTTAATTAAAATAGTCTTACATCATTTGTCTTTTCCCTCTGTGACGCCCCTTACTCCCTTTCAAATTCATAGCCTCTTTTTCTTTAGTGATTATTGTAACAAATATACATATATATATAAAAATATATAAATACACCCTGTTAAGTCTGTTTAGTGTTGCCTGTATGTATTGATTTCAGAGCCAACAATAATTGACACAGTATGGCTGACTATACAAAAATCTAAATAATGACAACACCAATAGATATACAGTATCATGACTGAGTTTTTGAAGGAAACTATTCACTTTGTTTCAGAATTGCACATGACAAGGCACTAGAACTGAAGAATTGGGAGTTCTTCACGAGCACCCTGCCTAATACTTCCTGATGACAGTTTCTGAGAGTTGACAGACTAAAGCCACGTTCCAGAGGAGATTATCATATCTGTTATACATTTACTTGTCCTAAAAACATTTCCCAGCAGAGAGAGAGGAACTGAGCGGCTGCCGCTGGATTTGGGGCACCTTGAGCAATACCTCAGGCCCTGACATTTCTGCCTTGACACAGCCCTGCCTGTGGTTCTGCTGTGAGTGCAGTTCTGAGTTGTGGTTTATAATTAATACAGAAATGCCCTTTTCCTTTTCAACCACTGGCTGATCCAAGTGCTAAAACCTTGCTTGCAATTGTTAATATTTTCCAACTCTGTGTAATTGAATGTACTTAATCTTATGTGGTGCTCTATTATTCTTGGTTCTTTTATTGTATAATGAAGGAACCATTCTTCACCAAGGTTATACTTTATCCTATTTACTCAAAGGACTGGAAGAATACAGTTATTTCTATTTTTATTTTTTTAATTAAAATACAATTACATCATTTCCCCCTTTCTTTCCCTTCCTCCAACCCCTCCCATGCACAATTCCCATCTCCTATTCAAATTCATCACCTCTGATCTCTTGTTGTTTGATATTGTGTGTGTGTGTGTGTGTGTGTGTGGTGTGTGAGGGGGTGGATGTGTTGTGTATGTATGTATGTGTATGTATGTGTGCATACATGTGTGTATGTGTGGTGTGTATGTGTGTGTGAATGTGTATGTCTCTGTGTGCATATATGAGTGTATATGTGTAGTATGTATGTGTGTGCAGTGTGTGTGTATGTACATGTGTGTATATAGTGTGTGTGTGTGTTCATAAACATATAAATAAAATCTGCTCAGTTCATGTAATGTTAGTTATATTGATATGATTATATTGCTTCAGGGATGGCCAATTTGTATTTCTATTTTTAGTCTTCCTTTTGAGACTACCAGAAGGCATGGAGTGGAGTTATGTTTGGTTTATTTTCTTTATTCAGAAGGTATATACCTTAAATGGCTGGTCTCTGTATGATATGTGTGTGGTAAGGGAGGGGGTTCTCTTACTTGCCAACATTTTCAGTGACTTCAATACATTTTTGCAGAAAACTTTCTAAATTTTCCACATAATGTGCTTACTTTGATTTCAGGTTTTTGGAATATCTTTTGATATTTTTCCATTTGAGTAATTTGACTGTGCTTGGCATGTAGCTTATATGGGAGAGTGTTTTGCCTCCAGTATTTAAAAGCATGTCAGAAAGACCAGTATTTTAAAATTGGTAAATTTACTAATCTAAGAATCTGAGAGCAAGAACATGAAAAAGTTATATGGAATAAAAATCCATAGTCTCTTGTAAGTCAGCAGATCTGTTTTTAATATTGAAGCCTTAGTTGCCAGCAGTGTATGCACAAGCAGGCTTTGCTCAGTTCTGTGAAATCTTTTGTTAGTTGCATTTAGCTCATGGCTCAGACACCATTCTTGGGTTTTGCACACGTATCCTTTTTTAGTATCTTTGGGACCAGATTTTCAGATTTGAAAACTATTCAGATATTTGAACATTTTCATACAAATACTGGTGATTTATCTTAGAGCCATGTTGACAGATGAGACTCATCTTCATTTCCTCAACACCTTACAGCCCAAGCCTAGATTTCTAGACAATTTTACGTAATTGTGTAGATAAAGGTTGATATCATAGCTTGAAATTTTCAACTTTTGGCAGCATGTTGCTATCCAAAACCTTTGAATTTTGAAGAACTTTGCATTTTGAGATTTTCAGTTAGGGAAGTTCAGCTTGCGTACAGATTATTTGAACTTCTTGCTTTGATTCAAATTTTTTTCTTGTGTCCACAACCATTCATGAGTGTCTGAGATCTGCTACGTTTGTTAATTAAGAAATTATCATGAAAAGTAACTGGTTTTACAGGAAGAAACCCAAAATTTGTTTGGAATTCAGCACAAGTTTAATTTTTATTAATCCCTGATATTAAACTGTATTTTAGATACCTCCACTCATTCTTGAGAAGGTTCCCTATTTCTTCTGAGAGAAATGAAGGGGAGGGGGAGTAACTATTGGCTACAGAACATGCTGTTCCCATTGGAAGTTCCCACTTTTCTTCTTAAAATTCCCTGTAACTTTGAGCTTTGGCACAGAGCCTCCTCACCCAACACTGGCCATCTGCAGTTCCCTAGGTCCATCATGACAGCAAGGCAGAAGAAGGAATTTGATCAGATTGGGGAACTCCACCGGCTGATGTCTAGAAAGCAAAGGAGACAACAACTGGATTAAGGAAAAGGGGGTGGGGCAGGTGGGATCAGAATGAACCATGGAGGGGTGGGGAGAAACAATACCCAGTTCTCTTTAGTGTTGTTTACCCTAATATGCATATATAACATTCTCACCAGAGTTTCATACTGATCTTAAAAATGATCTGTGGCTTCCAACCAGGAAAGTTTGGCACAGGGAAGGGGGAAGGGGGAAAGAAGGAGAGAAAATGGGAGAGTAAGACAGGCCATTTCCACTAGGGAAATGTAGCTTCTAAAACAATATCAAAGACGCCTATATGGAAGTTAAAACAGAGTTTTTCATTTAAAAAATGTAAAAGATCTTCATTTATATATTTGCAGCAATTCCCAAACAAATCTTAGGATTTGTCAAAGGGATAGACTTGAGGTGGTAAGGAAGCTTCACCGTCCTGTTCTAAAACGTGCACATCATTAGGCCTTGCTTCCTTCAGGAGTCATCAGTTAACATACCTGCTCTGTTTGATAGTGGATTCCGTTAAACACCACCGGACAACTGAGTTTGCACGATGAAATAATTGTCTGATTACATAATAAGAATTGCTGTCACACATTGGGATCTTGAGAATTCAGCCTGTGTGTTACAAGTATTAACAGTAGCTAGGCACATAGGAAGGACCTTTTTGGTTGAACATCACTATGTTGCTTGCAGACCACAGAAACATTTCATTTTCTGTGTTCAAATAACTTTAAAAAGCAGTATTTTGCATCAACAAAGTCCTGCTCTCTAAAAACAAATTGTGTTTAATGAGAAAATGTCTCCATCAGATGGCATTTAGAAAAGTCTGTGTGGGTATTTTCTTGATTAGTGGTTGACGTGGGTGGGCCAGTCCTATTGGGAATTGTGCTCCCACTGAGGAGGTGTTCCTAAGTGCCTAAGAAACCAGGCTGGGCAAAGTATGGGAGCTAGCCAGTAAGCAGAATTCTTCTATGGTTTCTGCTTTAGTTCCTGCCCTCAAGTTCTGGCCTTGATATCTTACTTTGGTTTCCCCTGATTATGGACCATAACCTGAAAGCCAGACAACCCATTCCCTTCCTCCCACCCTCATCCTCCCCAAGACCTTTGGTTTCCAATCTGATTCTGATGGTCATGGCCCACTTGATTAGGACACATTATTCTACTTTGCTGACCATCTGTGAAACAAAATTAACCAGGGCTTCTCTGTCTTCCTCCCGTAATTTTCTTGAGAGAAAATATATGAAAGAAAACTACTTATTTTAAAAAATGACTTTGTTAAATGAATGTATGGGAGTTATTATTTTAGTTTCTAACATAATAATGCAATAAGAGACACCTGTTTCCAAGTGGTGTACCTTGATCCTCAATTCAAAATACCTTCCTTATCTAAGCAAGATTTTAGAAAACTTTATAACAACATAATTGTGAGTTAAACTATGACCATTTAAACAACTTCATATCTGTAGGAATATTAAGTAAGAACAGCACAGGTTGATTCACAAAGTTACTGAATGCTTTATTGGTCCTTTTAGGATCAAAAAGTCCAAGTTTAAACATTGGTACAAAAACTAAGAATCCCTTTTCCCTCAGAGCTATAGTCAAGAGCCTTGGCTGCTAGATTTTGTGAGTGGTAGTGTTCCTTTCTTTGGTGTGTGTAGGACAGCATATAGTGTGGCATATGATTATGTGTGTGCTTGATCACAGATGTATGCATTTGGACTCTAGAGGTCAATCTTGGTATAACTCATCAGGCATTGTCCACCTTGCTCTTTGAGATAGTCTCTCACCCTCCGGGAACTCACAGAGTAGGCTAGACCAGCTAGCCAGTGACTTTTGGGTTCTGCTTATTTCTGCCTCCCAAGTGCTTTGGTTGTATTGTGTACCATCAAGCATGGCGTTTTAGTACGCACCATGAATCAATCTCTGTTCTTAGACTTGCACATAAAGCCTTTGCCAATGTAGCTAGGTATTCATCTTTTTAAGTTTTCTTATTTCAAAGGAACCCTGAGCACTTCATTGTCTTTGTGTCCCATGAATGCTAGACATCTGGCTTACTGAAATACTGATTCCTGGACCCATGCTGCCTACATTGTGTGATGATTACAGATAAGAGAGACTTCTACCTGCTGCAGATGCACAGTCATGATGAGGTGCCACCAAATTCTTTGCAAAAAAAAAAAAACAAAAAACAAAAAAAAAAAACAAAAAAACTTTATTCCAAAAATGGCACTGGATATTTTGCTTGGATTTTGTTTTTAATTGGCAGTCATGTACCATGTCCAGCATGGCTTGGTGCCTTGAGCAGACTTGTGGAGAACAAAGGAATGAAGAAATGGCAGACATTCATGAAGAAAGCTGGGTGAGGTGGGATTTGTGCAGTCCGATACAGTGGAACCAACTACACAGAGCAACAACAGGAGCTTCAGGGTGTTTATTATGTGTAGCAAATGGGACACTGGGTTAGCTAGTCTGAGAAGGAGTTCTCTGTCAGGGAGCATTCACACATTGTAGCCATTGCTACTGGCTTCACACACTGCCAACATTCAACATGAGACCAGAGGAATATTTTATCAGTTCTGAACCTCACCTGTATGGGGAAGTCTTTGCCAGTTTTCCATGAGTCTATGACCTTGGTCCTGGACATGGCTGTGCCCATATCAACAGTACATACTCACTAAAGGATCTCTTGGCTCCCTAGTCATGGATAACTTTTAGTTGTTGTTGTTGTTCTATCCAGTAAAAATAATCATTTAAAAAAAAAGTACAAAACCACAAAGAACATATCACTTGCAACCCAATCAGTTTGTAAATATCAACTTCCGCATTTCTGAGCCCATTTTGACTGAATAGATGTTATGGACTATGGCAATTTAATTTAACTTACAAATGAAATAAATCTATGGAACTATGATCGTTGACCATGAGGTTTATTGACATTAGAGATTGTGTGTGTATAAGCTGATTTGTGCTTTTAACTTACTTTGCCCAAGCCAATACTATTGTGACAAATAATGCCTACACTCTGAAATTATTAGGAAAATTTTTGCCGTATTATAATTACCTAATATTAAGAACTCATTTGTGTTTGAACTTGCAAACAAGGACCTTAGCTGTTTCTATAGAGTAAGCTTTGCAGGTATGTACAGTCTGAGGTAAAGGAAAGGACATGCTTGAACATTTGAAGCCAACATCAACTGTTCTCCAAGAATATTTCCAAGTTTTTTTTTCTACATTAACTGCCATTAACCATTCAGTAATCCAGACACTTCTCTTTTTTTTATGTATCTTCCTATTGAATCCTTATGTAACTCATGAGGTCATCTTTATCCGCATGGTATTACTGAGGTAACCAAATGGAGATATTAAGTAACTTGCATATAGGAGTATCATTTAGTGGGTGGTGGCAGACTGTAGACACACTGGGCACATAGGTTGACTCTACCTAATCCAACAAATGGTTGAGAATAGAAGGGAATGTTTCAGGTAGTCACAAAAATAAAAAATGTGAAGTGTCATGTCACCCCATAATTACATAGTCGGAACCCCTGAGGTGAGGCTGGTGATCTGCTGTATGGGGATCTAGGTGATGCAGATAATGTTGCTGAGGTTTTGTTTCTCCTGCTCTGGGATGGTTTTCGAGCCCTCAGATGTAGCCATCTCTTCAGAATCCATAACTTTTAGCTTCATTTACAATGAAGTTGCCCAGTCCTGTGGTCTTGTTAGGTGAGTTTGAAGATGAATCTCCATATTAGATTTCTTCCATGGGGAAGTGTGTTGCTCCTGGTCAAGCCTGAGGCCCTCACGTGTAGGGACTGGGCATTACTTTATTTTCCTATGACTTCTCTTCACCATCATGCTTGTCCCAGCCTAATGCACTGACTTCATTTCATTTATTGTATTTATTTATTTAGTGTGTATCTTTCATGGTGTGCCTGTAGAGGACAGAGGACAACTTGTGGGAGTTGGTTCTCTCCCCTCACTGTATGGGACTCTGGATACCAAACTCAGATCGTCAGTCTTGGGAGCAGGTACCTTTACCTGTTGAGTCACCTCTCCAGCCTCTCATTCTGCTAACAGCACTTCTTCATTATGTCATGATTAGTTTGCTACACAGCCACTGACTCTCAAGTTTATTCTATTGACTTCTTAATTTCTACAATGCCTTCCCCTGTGTCTACTTGGCTCATGCAGGTAGAGCCCTGAGTATATCTATGAAAATCATGACCACTGTTCACCAGGTATTCACTTCACAGCCATCTTCTCTCTAAAGTGCATTCTGTGTATGTCACCTTAGCGTATCTCAAGTCCTTTACATTTAGTAATGTATATGGATGAACGTATGCCTCAGTAACAGTGATAGCCAACCTGACAGCTTGATTCTCTGGGCTCAGATTAGCTCATTGGTGACACAAATCTTCCCAGAAGCACCCAGCCAACACCTGCCCATTAACATCTGTGTTATCAGCAGGTTGATAACTCCTCCTGTCCCTTTTATGAAATAACATCAAGAAAAGAATTTTCCTTTATGTTACATAGAGTTCAAACCTTCAGTATTTTTATAGAACAGTTCCGAGCAACTTTTCCCTAGCTAAAGTCAACATTTATTTTTCAAAATGTATATCTTTTAGTTTCAAATAACACAGGCTGCCAGGCTTCAATTCCTATGGGCATGGCACAGACTTCTCTTCAGATCCTCTCTTGCTGCCATCCTCCCTCGCTTTCTCCATTTAAGGCTTTGCTGAGGAGAGCTTTCCAGGCCATTCTGAGACTTGACAGATCTGGCCTTCTACCTAACCCAGGTTGCCACTTAGCATGCATGGTAATTAGGTGGCACTCACACACATTTTTAGGCAGCAAGGAAGAAAAGCATGCCTTAAAGAACACAGGGCACTTACAGAATAATTGGAGAGGTTTTCTTCTCTTCCCCTTTTCTAATGGCTGTCTCTCTCCATGCCTACTTGCATTCTCCACCTGCCTCACTTAAGAAAGCTTGCCTCTACACCTGTAATTTAAAAGAAAAATATTAAGCATCATATACTTTAGGAGTAATTGGATCAAGGCAGATTCCTGGCTCTGTTTCTAAAAGCTTCAACAAAAGATTTCTGTGAAAAATGGGGAATAATGGTTGCCTAGGACATTGTAAAATTGTGAATTTTTAAACCCTTAAAAACCCACTCCACTGCTCACAGTGTTGAAGCAGAATGATGACTTCAACTTAGGAGCCAGGAAGCCAGCGTGGGCAAGCACAGGGCCATGCCATCTCAAAGAGCAAGAAC
>JADRCH010000066.1:1824358-1881310 GCA_019843965.1 Rhynchomys soricoides | reverse complement strand
GCCACACTTCTTCCAATAAAGCCACACCTCCTCCAACAAGGCCACACCTCCTAATCCTTCTTAACCAGTTCCACCAACTACGAACTAAGTATTCAAATGCATGAGCCTATGGGGGCCATTCTCATTCAAGCCTGCACACAGCTATCATTTAATTTCATATAGGTGATTGAATATAATTGAATTTGTTGTCATCAGGAATTCTGAAACTGGAGGGAGGAATTCTTTCACAGCTGTGCATACTTTGATTTCGGTATCAAAGTTGTTAGGATTAAAACTGAGCCTTCAAATGATTTAAGAGTCATGGCTGTTGAGGACAACAAAAAATGAGTTATTATAAAGTAAGTACTGTAATAGACATTATTAATTTATGTATTTATGAGAGAAGAATGAGGAAGTTACATACTATTCTTGATCACCAGAGCTGTGAGGGCAGAACTAGCTCAGGTGTCAGGGTTGCTAGCTCAGGTGGCAGGCTTGGCACTCTGATTCAACCTCTTTATTTCCATGATGGCTTTTCCTATCCCTTTTGGTTATTTCCTTACTTGAAAAGTTGTCTATATAATATATATGCTAATTAGCTTGTAGAGCACATTATACAATATAAATTTGGAAACTATGGGCCAGGATCACTGAATCAAACCATGCCCCTTAACCTGTGGTATCTCTTTCCCTGACTGGGAGATGAACCCACTGGCTCAGATGGGGAAGAGGATAAAGGATTATGTCTTCCCTCTTTTCTTTATGTCTCTTTTAGATACTCAAATCCTGGTATGGATTCTTGCCTTCCCACATGGGTGCGTTTGGCTAATGTTCCTATCACCTTGTGTTGGTCATATTCCTCTACCAAGTGAAGAAGGAAGAGCATCGTCTGGTATGACCTTTGTAGACAGCTTTTTAAATGGAAGCAAAATCCAGCTCCTCTTTTGCTTACTAAGGGAACGGGAATCCTTTTTCCCTAGAATTGTAATCAAGTGTTAATTTTTTATTTGATCTTATTGAGCACTGATGGCAAATACACCAAGAAGAGGCTTACCTAGCATCTTGTTACATACAAAGCATTTCCTCTGAATATTTCTATGTTTGTAGACTGTGGAATGATTTGTTAGTTTATTTTAGTCTAGCCCAGGGTGGTTCAAACACTTATTTGAGAAATAGGATGTATATTTTGGGGTATGGTAGATCCCTGAGTCTGCCTCAGGCACTCCAATTTTCCCTAAGGTTTAAAGACCTAAGCCATCTTTAAATTGACTTTATCTTGATGGTTAAAAAAATCATAGTAATTTCTGGTAATGCATTAAGTGTTAGCTGAGCATTTTCCTATAAATCTTTTCACATATCTCCCTGGTATTTAAGAATGGCATTTGGTATTTGGCCCTCCAAATATCTTGGTTTTATCTCCATATACCAGAAATGTTCACTATTTTATCTGCCCTGCCTCTATTAATGACAAGTATTTCTAGGGCTGCTGTCTGCCCAGCCCAGCAGATTTCCTGGGTTAGAAAACATGAGTGCCAGGTGTAAGTATGTGCTGAGTGTTTTGTACTGAAATAGACACTAAATTGATCGTTCTAAAAGTAAGCTAAAATCTTGTCTTATTTTAAACCTACTGTTTTCTTTTGAGTTTATCTTGATTCCTTATGACCCAATAGAGAGCAACACTCATTTCCCAATTTTTAGAGAGAATTACAGAAATATAAACTGAAAAATGAAAAATATGAAAATAAAATCATTGGGATTTTATCATCTCTTTTTTATTTTATGTGGTGACAGGAGAAAATGTAAGCTCAGCTAAATGATTCCAGATACAATGCAGTATATCTTTCTCAATGTGTGTTTTGTGTTGGAACAGTAAAAATACACACCAGACTCAAAAGCTGAAAACTGGAAACTGGACATACTGAAATATCCTGGTGAGCAAACAAACAGCAAACAAAAAATAGTTGTTGCTGGTTTTCCCTTGCCCATTAAAATTTCACCCATTTTCTAGCAACAGTAAAATTTATCTTACTTAGGAAATGGAGACTCTCTGTGGCTGGCTTTTATTATTATTTTATTATTATTATATTATTTATTTTATTATTATTTATTATAAATAAAGAGGGATGGTATTAAAGCAATACATATATGTGTAGGCTTAAAGCCAGGATATTTCTGTTAGAGTGACCCACAGCTCTGGTCACATTCAAAATTCCTGTGCTCACTGGGCAACTATTCATCATGAGAACAAGTTACTAGATGTATACTTTAGCAAAGAGTGGAGGTTGCTCAGCCATCTGCTTGTGCAAACCTAAGGATTATGGCTGTCAGGAAGGGCCAGTTTCTATAAGTTGCAAGCTGTAATTAAAAGGTGCTGCTACAGCTATGTGGCTCCTTTTTTTTTCCTTCAAGCTAGTGGATATGCAGAATAAGAATCACTAAAGTCACCAATAATAAATGACTGTCAGCTGTTGGTTGAGACCAGTATTAGTAGTTGGAATATCAAGGAAATATCCTACAATGGACTCTGTGGTGGCAAAGTAGGTAAACAAGACTCGTGATTCAGAAAAGACTGTGTCTTGAGAATGTAAGGAAAACTGGCTGGTCCAAAGGTAGAGATGGGCTGGAGAAAGCAGATGTTTTAGTTACACCGTCAGCCCATGGACTTCCATTTTTCTTGAGTGGAGAAAGATGGGGTTTGCAGCCCTATGGGGGAAGCAAGAGTGTCAACTGGCCAGACCCTCCTGAGCTCCCTGGGACTAGACCACCAAAGAGTACACATGGAGGGACCCATGGCTCTGGCTGTGTATGTGGCAGAGGATGGCCTTGTTAGACAGTAGTGGGAGGAGTGGCCATTGGCCCTGTGGAGGTTTGATGCCCCAGTGTAGGGGGAATGCCTGGGCAGGAAGGCGGAGGTGGGTGGGTAGATGGGTGAGCACCCTCATAGAGTCAGGGGGAGGGGGAATGGAATAGGGGTGTTCCGGAGGGGAGACTGGGAAAGGGGATCACATTTGAAATGTAGATAAAGAAAATATCCAATAAAAAAAAAGTGATTATCAAAATGTGGAGAGACCAAGAAATCTTAGTAGAAAACTGAGATGAATAAGCTCTGGTACATCCAGGTAGTGTAGTATTGTTAGTAATACATAGAAGATGTCTAGAAGGCTCCAAAAATCTCTACAGGAAACAGATGAATATTTTATGGCAAGTGAAAGAAGTCAGTATGAAATCAAAAAGTGATGTATGATGTAACCGTGAGTTCCATAAAATGGAAGCATAGGGAACAAGAATGGAGGTTTCAGTTGTTGGGGGTAAGGAGGATTGGTAAGATGAATGGCAGAGCATAGGGGATTTTACACAGGAATGAAGCTACAATGAGGGAAATGTGTACCTGTGAGGCAAAAACATCCAGGGTGACTTCTAGCATGAAATGTGGACTGGGAGGCTGGCGACTTGTTAATTTATTGAGTTCCACTGAGGTATGATATAACAGGGTGAGGGATATTGTCTACCTGCAAAGACAGGAGTCACTGGGAGATATATATCTTTTCCTTACTTTTTATTGAAATGAAAGCTGTTCTAAAATTAAGCTTTATCCACTAATGTAAAATGAAGACTCCATCACTTTTGCAACACAGTGGATAATAGACTATGGACAAGTGATTTTATTCACACACAGAGAGAGAGAGAGAGAGAGAGAGAGAGAGAGAGAGAGAGCGCTTCTACTATAGCAACATATTTGTTATGATAAAACATATAACCATATAGCTCATTTATTCTGGAAGCAATATCATGTCTTAGATGTACTTGCTGTTCAATGAGATTTAGCTAATTTGCTGACTTTGAGAATTACTGTACAAACATGAATGAGATTGCCAGACTTAATAATGAGTAGTACTCAGTAGTAGTTAAAGAACACATCATTCTTTTTTTAAGGTTTACTTTTATTATTTTATGTGTCTTTGTGAATATGTAAGTTTCCCAGAGGATAATTTACACAGTTGCAACTTAGTAACTCATGGACACATGCCCAAAACTTAGGTCAAAGACCCCTCCTTCAAAAACATTAGTGTCCTCTGGTCAGAAAATTGAGATTCATTGATTCGTGGTAGAATTTTCCATCTCCATGTTTGTTGACCTGTTGAGTCCACATCTTTACCTTGCCACATCCAGTCATCTTCTTAGGGGACTCTTACCCTTTGCTTTGCCCCTACTTCAGAGCATCTTCTCTTCTTATAAAGATCTCTTCATTTACCTTGATGGTCTCACCTACTTTGGCATCTATCATTGCTGATCCGATGTTATTCCTTAGATTAGTGGTTCTCAACTTGTGGGTTGCAACACTTTTGGGAGACAAACAACCCTATTACAGAGGTTGCATATCAGATATCCTGCATATCAGATATTTGCATTATGATTCATAACAGTAGCAAGATTACACTTATAAAATATTAACAAAAATAATTTTATGGTTGGAGGTCACCACAATATGAGGAACTGTATGAAGGGAAGGCTGAGAACCACACCCTGAGGTATTTAGGTTTTATGGTAAATGGTCCAGTTGCCTGAGCTTGCCACATTAGACACTTTACCTGATCACTTACAGCGATAATTTCCTTAAATGTAACAGACTCTAATAGCTGTATGACTAAGCAGTTCTGCCATTGTGTAACATCATGGCATATCCTTATACAGATTATGGTGTCACAATGTCACTAAGGTATGTAATTGTAGGGAACCTTGTTCATACACACAGATCATCATTGACCAAGACTTTGTTAGACAGTTAAAATCTCATAATTGTTTTTACTAACTATATAAATTTCTACTACATTTACTTTCAATGACATTTCAGAATCATCATCTAGCCAACAATCTGTCCACATTTTAATCTTTATTACAGTATACAAATTACTCAAATGTGGCCGTATTTGTCTTATTTTTACTCAAATACCTTTTACTTCCCAAGTACACAGTGGCAATCTCTGTCACACCCCAAATAAGCTAACTAAATGCCTTCTAGGGGTATTTGTGATCCAGGCTCAATAAGCATCCCTTGACTGATTAAAGTCACCTACTTTCCACTCAATCTTGCCCCCCATCATGTTTCTACTCTAAGCTTATCATCCATCCCTATGGATTTTATTGTCATTCCAATGAGGACTTATGTACTTAGAAAACAGTGGGTGTTCAATAAATATCAAAGAGGAATGGTATAGTCCCCATGCTAAGTAAAATCTAGTCTCATTCCCACGCATGCTAGGAAGATGGTTCAGTCTTATTTATCCATGAGTTGTACTGAGGAAAGAATTCCCTTTCACTCCAGACACTTGCCCACTGATTTTTATATTCTAATTATCCTTCTTATTCCACTTTGATGTGTCATTATTTTTTCTCCTTGCCTCATTTCCTTTGTCCTAACTGGCATCACCACCTCTCTACCATTCTTTCTTTGACTACTGGGCTTGCCATAGAATGTTGTTGTTCTAGACAGTTACCATCTGATGGCCTCTAGAGACTGTCCTTTAGCCCATTCTCTATCAGTGATCTTCTCTTGTATTGTATTTTTGTTTTTTGTTTTGTGTGTGTGTGTGTGTGGGGGGGGTGGTCCTGAGAGTATTTCTACCCAGATTTCCTGTTTTCAACAACATTGACTCTGAGCCAGATCTTTGACCTTGGGGATATTCATTGCCTTCTCCAGGGACTGATTTAAAAATGCTCAATCACTGTCAACTTTTTCACATATTGCTAATGTAACATTAAGTATGATTAACTGCAACTCCATTTAGTAATTTGCTATGTCCAGTGGACTATGTACCTCCTGAAGGGGCTTTTAAGTCTCAGAGAGGTCATATCCATCATTGTAGTCACCCCTGGGCACTTATCTGGTCACAAATGCACTTAAATACTTTTTGAGGAAATGACCCTTAGCTTTAACGCTATTTCATCAACCCATAGCCATGTTCCCTTCTATCCTCAAGGCAACAAACATCCTGGAACACATTCTGTGGATCGCCTCTGCTGCTCTATGCTGGAAAGCTTTCATAGGATTTCTTCTGAAGACTAATAGGAAGTTTCTGCCTCTGCCAAGCCAAGAAAACATTTGAGCAAATTTATAACATTATTGTCAGCCCAGGACCTATTTATCTGAACTTTTATCTACACTGCTTTAAAATTAATATGAGGTTATCCACCATTAAACTTATAAAAGTAAAATGTGAAGTCTAAATTGACTCACTGTTGTATTATATGTTTGTTTATTTTGGTGCATATTTTTACGAGTTTCTGGAAGATGAAAAACTTGAACAGATTTCTATTACTGAAACAGCCTGTCATGTAGGTTTGCAAGATCCATATTGTGTAGTCCAGTAGCTATTAATTAACTGATTTGCTTACAATTATAATTAATTAATGTGTTTATAGTATGGCACATCCTTCCTTGTCATAACCAACAATTCTGTGTCTCTCAAGTCAGATGTGATAAAGAACAGAAAGGTTTTCTGTTAGGATGTAGGGGGTTCAGCAATGCTACTGGGAAAGGATGGGACCTAAACACTCAATGTGACATCAGTTTCAGCTTAACATATATTGGGAGGAAATTGAGGACCTCACTGTAAGAATTAGCTTTCTTGAATTTGGTGGGTGTACACCATATACAGTCTTATGGTGCCATGGGCATGGTTCATATTTACCATGACTTTGACATCCTTTGTCTTCAAGCTGCCTATTACCATTTGGGGGGATGTATTTGAAAATAAAAGTGATAAAAGAAATAAGATTGAAGTTTACTGGTCTAGTTAATGTTGATGAGTCTAAGTTCTATTTCTGGCTCTGTCTTCCCTTCTTGGCTGCAGTACAGGCTGCCTAAGCTTTCATTATTACTTATTTTATTGCACTGTATTGTTTTTTAAAGTGATTATTTCCATGGCAACGAGGCACTATTCCAGGCATCAGGGACAGATAACAGCCACAGTGGAGTTGGAAATCAGAAAAGAAGATAAAGAAAATGGAGAACACAGCAGTAGGGGCCATAAGAAGTTAAAGCAAAAATGTAAGATGAGCCAACAGATCATCAGTATGCTCTCATTTCTTATGTCCCTTACTGGAAGAGTTCGCTTTCTTCCTGTCTACAGGGCCAGTGAATATAATAGCTAGACTTACACTCATTTTCTTATAGTTCAAACCAAGAAAGATACACTTGGGAAGTCAGCAGCACACAGTCCTCCTGGCATATCCGCCATTTGAAACCTTCAGAAGGAGTTTCTCGTCCAAAGGTAACGGGAAATACTTAGGTTAGTATAAGAAAATGGATCAAATATCAGCTGTGGAGGTGGCTCTATGTCGGAAAGCAAACCAAAACAGATCACACACTCCTTTTCAGAGAAGAGAGAATAAAAGTCCCTGGATAACAAAGACTTGGATCTGTGACTGTCAGTTCATCCTTGCTACTGCTTTGTCATCAAAGCAGACTGTGGTGATTCCAAAGAAAGTAAAAATAGTTGCCAGGCGGGTCATCGTGGTCATAGGGGTCTCAGCTTCCACAGAGGCGCTGGTCCTATTTCAATATGTTAGCTTCACTTTGTAGCTCTCCTGGCAGGAAGGATGGTTTGGGTTGCTAGTTAGCGTTTGTGATGAACATTTAGCCTTCCTTATGCCACAAAACAGGAAAAGGTCTTGAATGCCAAGCTTGGAGTGCAAATAAATCAGGCAGTACAGACTTGTGCTGTATGTTACTCATGAGAACTAACACCACAAGACACTTTTGACTCTGTCATAAGGACTGTGCCTTGTAAGCAGCCCCAGACTGCTAACCAGAGCTGCATGTTGCCAGTTGGGGAAAGGATAATTACCATCTGGTGGTGTAACCATAGTCTATGGATGTGTTTGGACTTTTGAGTATTGTTTTAGAGGACTGAGCTGTGGTTTCTGTCCATCTCCTTCTCACGGGATGTGTTCAGAGTTGTTTTATTTATTATATGGCAGCTAATGGAGTCATCATGTTCATCTTTCTCCTCGAACTCATGATTTCAATGTGTCCATGAAGCAGATCTGAGAGGAAATGAAGTGTCACTGTGTCTCTGCCAACTTCATGGTATAGAAGTCTGCTCTAATTGTATGCTAAAGAGGACCATGAGTTCATGTTATATGGACAGGAAAAAAGGAAAGTAAAATGATCGATAATATTTGAGCTCTTTTGTTTTATATATCATAGTCTCAAAACAATTCCACTCAGCCCTCATAAATATTCTTTTGGAGTACCATTGTGTTTTATGTATACAAGTGTTGAAGTTTATAGTAATACATATCTAGTTTATTTAAGGATTAATAGATTCAAAACATGGATCTCTTAACTCCAAGTCTAGTACATTCACTTGACATTATACAAGGTATCTGACATCACAGTTTCATTAGAATTTTATTACCAAAATTTAATTTTAAAGAAAATGAAAATGAATGCTAATGGAAACCAGGAAAGTCTTATTAATATGTTGAGTATGTTGAGATCAAGTACATAATATTTGACTCATTAATAAATATGCATGCAGTGCAGTTGAATTTTAAAAGTTATAATTGTAGCAATAGTGACCTTTCCATTAGAAGAATACAAGAATGTTATTCCCTAGGTAACAGTTTAATTTTGTTTGTGCTTTTGTTCTATCTGGAAGATATTTCAATAAATGTTAGGTCATTTAGCTGGTGAAAGAATAAGAAATGAGCTAATTAACCTCAAATTCTTTGTTAAACTTGGTTAGCGGGATGATCTGTTCCTTGGCCTCTTATTAGACAAAATAATATGTTGAACAATGACCAGGAATTCTCTATGATTTCTAATCAGAGTTTCTATCATACTGATTTTTCCTATGCACATTCCTTATTTTGCAAGGTACTTCATTGCCTTGGTTTTGAAATAATTCCTTGCTGAAATGTAGAGTCAGTTTTGTTTGATTTGAATAGCTTGAGGAGATATACTCAATGAAACTGTAATAAATCCCCATTAGGTGTAAGGTGCTATAGGAAATCAGAAGGCTATACATGTATGGTAGTGAATGTGATACAAAGTGGTTTTATTGAAATACTTAATTTCATATATTCTTTTCCAAATGTGCATTAACATTCCTTTTTTTATTTTATTTTATTGGATGTTTTCTTTATTTATATTTCAAATGTTATTCCCTTTCCTGGTTTCCATTCCAGAACCTCCTTATCCCATTCCCCCTCCCCCTGCTTTTATGAGAGTGCTCCCCCACTCACCCACTCCCACCTCCTCGCCCTAGCATTTCCCTACATTAGGGCATCAAGACTTCACAGGACCAAGGGCTTCTCTTGTCTGATGCCAGACAAGCCCATCCTCTGCTACACATGTGGCTGGAGCCATGGGTCCCTCCATGTGTACTGTTTGGTTGGTGATTTAGTCCCTGGGAGCTCTGGGGATGCTGGTTGGTTGATATTGTTGTTTTTCCTGTGGGGTTGTAAACCCCTTCAGATCCTTCAGTCCTTTCTCAAACTTTTCCATTGGGAACCCCATGTTCATTCCAATGGTTGGCTGTGAGCATCTGCCTCGGTAATTGTCAGACTCTGGCAGAGCCCCTCAGGAGACAGCTATATCATGCTTCTGTCAGCAAGCACTTCTTGGCATCTGCAATAGTGTGTGGGTTTGGTGACAGTATATGGGATGGATCCCCAGGTGGGAAAGTCTCTGGATGGCCTTTTCTTCAGTCTCAGCTCCACACTTTGCCTCTTTATTTCCTCCCATGAGTATTTTGTTCTCCCCTCTGAGAAGGACTGAAGCATCCACACTTTGATCTTCCTTCTTCTTGAGCTTGATGTAGTCTATGAATTGTATCTTGAGTATTCCCAGATTTTGGGCTAATATCCACTTATCAGTGAGTGCATACCATGTGTGTTTTTTTGTGAATGGGTTACCTCACTCAGAATGATATTTTCTAGTTTAATCCATTTGCTTAAGAATTTCATGAAGTCATTGTTTTTAATAGCTGAGTAGTGTTCCATTGTGTAAATGTACCACATTTTCTGTATACATTCCTCTGTTGAAGGTCATCTGGGTTCTTTCCAGCTTCTGGCTATTATAAATAAGGCCACTATGAACATAGTAGAGCATGTGGCCTTGTTTTATGTTGGAGCATATTTTGGATATATGCCCAGGAATTGTATAGATGGGTTCTCATGTAGTACTATGTCCAATTTTCTGAGGAACCTCCAGACTGATTTCCACAGTTGTACCAGCTTGCAATCCCACCAGCAATGGAGGAGGGTTCCTCTTTCTCCACATCCTCGCCAGCATCTGCTGTCACCTGAGTTTTTTATCTTAGCCATTCTGACTGATGTGAGATGGAATCTCAGGGTTGTTTTGATTCAGATTTCGATGATGACTAAGGATATTAGACATTTCTTTAGGTGCTTCTCGGCTGCTCGATATTCATCAGTTGAGAATTCTTTGTTTAGCTCTGTTCCCTATTTTTTTTTTGTAGGGTTATTTGATTCTCTGGAGTCTAGTTTCTTGGGTTCTTTGTATATGGTATATTAGCCCTCTATCAGATGTAGGATTGGTAAAGATCTTTTCCCAATCTTTTGGTTGCCATTTTGTCCTATTGACAGTGTCCTTTGTCTTGCAAAAGGTTTGCAATTTTGTGAGGTCTCATTTGTCTATTATTGATCTTAGAGCATAAGCCATTGGTGTTCTGTTCAGGAAATTTTCTCCTGTGCCCATGAGTTCAAGGCTCTTCCCCACTTTCTCTTCTATTAGTTTCAGTGTATCTGATTTTATGTGGAGGTCCTTGATCCACTTCGACTTGAACTTTGTACAAGGAGATAAGAATGGATCGATTTGCATTCTTTTACATGCTGACCCCAAGTTGAACCAGCACCATTTGTTGAAAATGCTGTCTTTTTTCCAGGGGATGGTTTTGGTTCCTTGGTCAAAGATCAAGTGATCATAGATATGTGGATTCATTTCTGGGTCTTCAATTCTATTGCATTGATCTATCTGACTGTCTCCGTACCAATACCATACAGTTTTTATCACTATTGCTCTGTAATATATAGCTTGAGGTCAGCGATGGTAATTGCCCCAGAAGTTCTTTTATTGTTGAGAATAATTTCCACTATCCTGGGTTTTTTGTTTTGTTTTTTCAAATAAAGTTGCAAATTGATCTTTCTAACTCTCTGAGGAGTTGAGTTTGAATTTTGATGTGGATTACATTGATTCTGTAGATTGCTTTTGGCAAAATAGTCCTTTTTATTCCATTAATCCTGCCAATCCATGAGCATGGGAGATCTTTCCATCTTCTGAGATCTTCTATTTCTTTCTGCAGAGACTTGAAGATCTTGCCATACAGATCTTTCACTTGTTTTGTTAAGAGTCACACCAGCGTATTTTATATTATTTGTGACTATTATGAAGGATGTCATTTCCCCAATTTCTTTCTACTCTGTATATATAGTCACTTTTCGGAAGTTGTTTATCAGGTTTAGGAGTTCTCTGGTGGAATTCTTGGGGTCACTTAAGTATACTATCATATCATCTGCAAATAGTGATATTTTGACTTCTTACTTTACAATTTATCTCCCTTTGACCCCCTTTTGTTGTCTAATTGCTCAGGCTAGGACTTTGAGTACTATATTGAATAGGTAGGGATAGAGTGGGCAGCCTTATCTAGTCCCTCATTTTAGTGGGATTGCTTCAAGTTTCTCTCCATTTAATTTGATGTTGGCTACTGGTCTTGTGTATATTGCTTTTACTATGTTTAGGTATGGACCTTGAATTCCTGATCTTTCCAAGACTTTTAACATGAAGAGGTGTTGAATTTTGGCAAATACTTTCTTAGCATCTAATGAGATGATTGTGTGGTTTTTATTCCTTTGATTTTGTTTATATAGTGGAATATATTGATTGATTTCCAAATATTGAACCATCTCTGCATCTCTGGGATGAAGCCTACTTTATCATGATGGATGATTGTTTTGATGTGTTCTTGGATTCGATTTGCGAGAATTTTATTGAGTATTTTTGCATCACTATTCATAAGGGAAATTGGTCTGAAATTCTCTTTCTTTGTTGGGTCTTTGTGTGGTTTAGATATAAGCGTAATTATGGCATCATAGAATGAATTGGGTAGTGTTTCTTCTGTTTCTATTTTGTGAAATAGTTTGAAGAGTATTGGTGTTATGTCTTCTTTGAAGGTCTGATAGAATTCTGCACTAAGCCTATCTGGTCTGGGCTTTTTTTGGTTGGGAGAATTTCAATGACTGATTCTATTTCTTTAGGGATTATGGGACTGTTTAGATGGATTATCTGTTCCTAATTTAACTTTGGTACCTGGTATAATCTAAAAAATTGTCCATTTCTTCAATTTTCCAGTTTTGTTGAATATAGGCTTTTGTAGTAGGATCTGATGATTTTTTGAATTTCCTCATTTTCTGTTGTGTCTCCCTTTTCATTTCTGATTTTGTTAATTTGGATACTGTCTCTGTGCCCTCTTGTTAGTCTGACTAAGGGTTTATCTATCTTGTTGATTTTCTCAAAGAACCAGCTCTTGTTTTTGTTGATTCTTTGTATAGTCCGTTTTGTTTCTACTTGGTTGATTTCAGGCCTGAGTTTGATTATTTCCTGCCATTTACTCCTCTTGGTTTTATTTGCTTCTTTTTATTCTAGAGCTTTCAAATGGGCTGTCAAGCTTCTAGTGTATGCTCCCTCCAGTTTCTTTTTGGAGGCACTCAGAGATATGACTTTTCCTCTTAGCACTGCTTTCATTGTATTCCATAAGTTTTGGTATATTGAGCCTTCATTTTCATTTAATTTCTGTCTTTATTTCTTCCTTGACCAAGTTATCATTGAGTAGAGCGTCATTAAGAGCTTCCATGTGTATGTGGGCTTTCTGTTGTTCTTGTTGTTATTGAAGACCAGCCTTAGTCCATGGTGATCTGATAGGATGCATGGGATTCGTTTGATCTTCTTGTATCTATTGAGGCCTGTTTTGTGACCAAATTATATGGTCAATTTTGGAGGAGGTATCATGAGGTGCTGAGAAAAAGGTATATTCTTTTATTTTAGGATGATATGTTCTATAGATATCTATTAAATCCATTTGGCTCATAACTTCTATTAGTTTCACTGCATCTCTGTTTAGTTTCTGTTTCCATGATTTGTTCATTGCTGAGAGTGGTGTGTTGAAGTCTTCCACTATTATTGTGTGAGGTGCAATGTGTGCTTTGAGATTTAGTAAAGTTTCTTTTATGAATGTGCTTATGCTTGCATTTGGAGCATATATGTTCAGAATTTAGAGTTCATCTTGGTAGATTTTCCCTTTGACAAGTATGAAAGTTCCTTATCTTTTTTGATAACTTTTGGTTGAAAGTCAATTGTATTCAATATTAGAATGGCTACTCCAGCTTGTTTCTTGGGACCATTTCCTTGGAAAATTTTTTTTCAGCCTTTTACTCCAGGTAGTGTCTGTCTTTGTTACTGAGGTATGTTCCCTGTGTGCAGCAAAATGCTGGGTCCTGTTTATCTAGCCAGTCTGCCAGTCTATGTCTTTTTATTGGGGAATTGAATCTATTGATGTTAAGAGATATTAAGGAAAAGTGATTTTTGCTTCATATTATTTTTGTTGTTAGAGGTCGAATGATGTTTATGTGGGTATCTTCTTTTGAATCTGTTGAAAGATGATTACGTTCTTGCTTTTTCTAGGGTGTAGTTCCCCTCCTTGTGTTGGAGTTTTCCATCTATTATCTTTTGTAGAGCTGAATTTGTGGAAAGATATTGTGTAAATTTGGTCTTGTCATGGAATATCTTGGTTTCTCCATCTATGTTAATTGAGAGTTTTGCTGGGTATGGTAACCTGTGCTGCATTTGTGTTCTTTAGGATCTGTATGACATCTGCCCAGGATCTTCTGGCTTTTATTGTCTCTCGTGAGAAGTCTGGTGTAATTCTGATAGGTCTGCCTTTTTATGTTACCTTTTTCCTTTAGTGCTTTTAATAGTTTTTGTTTTGTGCATTTGGTGTTTTGATTATTATGTGATGGAAGGAATTTCTTTTCTGGTCCAGTCTATTTGTAGTTCTTTAGGCTTCTTGAATGTTTATGTTCATCTCTTTCTTTAAGTTAGCGAAGTTTTCTTTTATAATTTTGTTAAAGATATTTACTGGCCCTTTAAGTTGGGAATCTTCATTCTCTTCTATACCTATTATCCTTAGGTTTCATCTTCTTATTGTGTTCTGGATTTCCTGAAGGTTTTGTGTTAGGAGCTTTTTGCTTTTTGCATTTTCTTTGACTATTGTGCCAATGTTTTCTTTGGTATCTTCTGCACCTGAGATTCTCTCATCTATCTCTTGTATTCTATTGGTGATGCTTGGATTTATGACTCCTGATCTCTTTCCTAGATTTTCTATCTCCAGGGTTGTCTCCCTTTGTGATTTCTTTATTGTTTCTATTTTCATGGTTAGATCCTGGATGGTTTTATTCAGTTCCTTTGCCTGTTTGGTTGTGTTTTCCTGTAATACTTTAAGGGATTTTTGTGTTTCCTCTTGAATCGCTTCTACCTGCTTACCTGTGTTCTCTTGTATTTCTTTAAGGGAGTTATTTATGTTCTTCTTAAAGTCCTCTATCATCATCAGAGATGTGATTTTTAAATCCGAATCTTGTTTTTCCATTGTGACTCGGTATCCAGGACTTGCCGTAGTGGGAGAACTGAGTTGTGATGATACCAAGTAGCCTTGGTTTCTGTTGCTTATGTTTTTGTGTTTGCCTCTCACCATCTGGTTATTTCTAGTGCTACCTGCCCTCCCTTTATCTGACTGGAGCCTGTCCCTCCTATGATCCTGGTTGTGTCAGAACTCCTTAGATTCCAGCTGTCTCTGTGATCCTGTGATTCTGTGATCCTGTGATTCTGGGATCCTGTGATCCTGAGATTCTGGGTGTGTCAGAGCTCCTGGGAGTCAAGCTGCCTCTGGGATCCTGAAATCCTGGTGTGACCAAACTCCTGAGTTTCTGCTGTGTCAGAGCTCCTGGGAGTCAAGCTTTCTCTGAGTGTTGCAGAGGTGGGTGGGAAGCCAGAGCCCTGTGTTTGCTCTGGGCACAGGTGCAAGCTGGAAGAAACCGGTGTCTCTGGCTAGACAGGGGTCTGTGTTTCCCTGTTTCATGTGGGGGGTCCTAGTTAAACTGGGTGTTGGGAAAGATGTTGTGGCCTCAACTGTGATCTTGAGTGTGTCAGAGCTCCAGTGCTTCTGGGTATGTCAATCTCCTGGGAGTCAAGCTTCCTCTGTGATCCTGTAATCCTGTGATCCTGAGCAGTTCAGAGCACCTGGGAGTCAGACTCCATCTGGGTGTTGTAAGAATAGGTGCAGAGTCAGCATCCCAGATCTGCTCTAGGTGCAGGTCTAGACCAGAAGGAGCCAGTGCCACTGGCTGGGTATGGGTTTCTCTGTCCCTGGATCCTGGGGGACTCAATTACTCCAGGTGTTGGGGCAGATGTTGTGGCCTCTCCTGTGACCCTGGGCATTTCAGAGCACCTGGGAGTTGAGATACCTCTGGATGTTATGGGACTGGATTCACAGCCAGCACCCAAGATCTGCTCAGGGCACAGGTTCAGACCAGAAGGAACCTGTGTCACTGGCTGGGTGGGGGTTCCTGTGTCCCTGGGACCCAGTTACTCTGGGTGTTGGGACAGACGTTGTGGACTCCTCATCTGTGATCCTGGGAGTTGAGTTTCCTCTGGGTGTTGTGGGACTGTGTGCAGAGCCAACGCCCAAGGTCTATTCAGGGCATAGGTTCAGACCGGAAGTCACATTGGCATTCCTAATCTTGATGACTATCAAGTAAAAATTTTATTTAAACCATAATGTGAGGACTGGAAATCAACAACGGAGAGGAGAGGACTTCTCTTAGACTGTATTGTAGATGTATTAGAAAGGGACTTCTCACTGGGCCACATACTGATATACAATTGTTGCATGAAATATGCCGCACAGTGGCACCATAGCAAGATTAGCTTGTGTATCAGTACTCTGAAAGTCACATAACAAATTAGCTTAACAGCACATTTCTCATTGTTAAATGGTGATGGTTGCCTGTAACTGATTCTCCCTCAAATTTCTTGCTGAGGTCTTATTAATTCTTTATTCAAGAACTTTTTTTTTTTTTTTTAAAAAAGACATTTACCACTAAGTGATACTTTAAAAGTAGCACAATACTATGGCTTACTAGCAACTTGGTATTTTTTTCTCATATTTTTTTCTTTGAGGAAAATTTAATCATAGAATTTAAGTCGTAGAAATAAGTCGTAACAACTCAAGTATAAAATACATATACAATCTGATAATGACTAGCCTGTATTGGTTACCTGATACTTGAAAGTGTAGTTGTAAAGTTAAGAGATAATACCTGCACTCACGCTCATCTCTTCAGACCCATGAGGAACTGAAGTTCATTGAGGTGTGTAGGCAAGTGCACTAAAGGTCCTTTGATCCCAGTCCCTCTTCTCTTCCGGTGTGAAAACAATAATTGGAATGCTGTTGAAGGGCATAAAATAAAGATGTCCAGACACATTAAATAGGAAGAGATTCCTCAGATTTCCAACAGATGTGACACTGGTCAGGCTTTTGGGGATAGAAAAAAAAATGAACATAAATATTAATGAGTAGGGAAGGCAAAATGCCAAAGGAAGAAGAAGTAGAAAAGTTTACTAACACCATCTTAGAAAATAGATGAACATGGATGGGAAATAAGATGGAACTTTAGAAAGGTCAAAAGAATGTGAGAGACCTGACAAGACTCAGGGAACGATAGAAAGACACAGCCATTCCTCTAATCCAAGACTTTTACTTTATGCTGTGGGAGATTAGCTTTGAAAGTTTAGGAGCATCAGATATATATGAAATATTGCCTGTTAACTATCAATTTCAGATTGTGTTTCTCTAGCCACTGAACATCATGTGATTCTGTTTGTAGTTTAAATGTTCTGTCTGTTCTACCTCAGACTGTTCTTTTGTTTCTGATATTTTTGATAGGGTCTCAGTATATAAGTTCAGACTGGTTTCAAATTGATGATCTTCATCCCTCAGCCTCCCTGTGACCTGAGTTGTAGGCATGCAGTGCTGGGAGGAGCTAAGCCTGCAGAATGGTTATATAATCATAGATTTTTATGTCTTCATTCATTTGGTCTTGATTGAAACAAGCTTTGAATGTTCTCTGAAAGTACTAAACCTCTTCAGAGTTAGCAACTCAGCACTTAAAACAATTATCATCAGTCACCTACCATCTACTTGCTTATCTAAGGACCTATCATCCATCACCGTCTAGTTAATGTATTTATCATATAGATAGTACATATGGCACCTGTACCATCTATGGTTCTTGGTTTTGCTTGATTTCCTAGCTCTAAGGACAACAGCAATTGGTTCAGGCTTGAACTCTATGGCAATTTTGGTTAAACTCTTCAGACACAATGTGACTGGCTTCCCCTATCAGTGATAGGTTGAGTCATGAGGTAGAATAGTCAGATATGATAACATAGGAGAGGAGACCTCATCCTATGGGTGTGGAAAGGGAGAGGCTCAACCCCCATATGAATCTGTAAAATTTCCATTAAGGCTTTCCTGCCCTGTTAGTATTCTAGATCCTGCCCTTAAGAGACAGAGACTGTGTTTATATTGTAGTAGGTATCAGAAGTTATCTAGAGCTCATTTAACCCAGACAGAAGGAGATGCGTCAGTTATATGCAATTACCAACTATTTTCTATAAGGAAACTTAATATTTGAAGCTTATATTCATAGGATCTTGGGATTGATCCTCATGACCATCAAGGGATATGCACGTGATGTTCATACCATACCATAATATGTATTTAATGTAGCTGCTCTCATGAGTACATGCTCAATAATAGTTAAAGAAATGTTCCTTGAATAATGTAATACTAAACATTTTTCATACTTTTGTGGATGCATAATTATGTTTATACACGAAGGATTCTAATAGAGTTTGGATTATAGGAATTGGGGACTGAAGATTCCTGTTCCACAAATTTTGTTTAGTACAACCAAGTATCCTTGTTAAAAGCATTGGGCACTTCCATCGGCAGTATAGAAATTACCTGTTTTCTATTCCTTCCCGTTTTTTTTTTTTCTTGGGATACTTTGAATATGTTTTATCAACTCAATATTATATACATTATATATAATATTATATGTAATATATTTATGAGAAAGTAATAATTTACATGCCACAGTAAAAAATTAAGTAAAAGACTTTTCTATGAGTTAAAGTCAAGGAAATTTAGACTCTAAAGTGGATGATCACAACAGAACTGTATCCTTACCCCAAAAATAGCTGTTTCCCATCCCAATGAAACCCAAAGTTTGTATTTTGTGTGTGTGTGTATATATATATATATATATATATATATATATATATATATATGCATATATATATATATGTCACATTGTATGTATATATATAAAGTACAGCAAAAGACTGAAGGTGTTGAAGAAAAGTATATAAATATTTGATATTTGGAAGCAATATATTTACATGAGAAAATTAACTCAGAGTCAAAAATTAATAAACCCATGGGAATATCTAAGTTCATTTCTATTTTGTACATAATTCTCTTCTTTAAGTGATTCGGGAGGTAGTAAATACCTGGTTTACAAAAGGGAATCAATCATCATTGGCTCCTCCTTTTCCTCTTCTGCATCCGGTTTTTGAGGAAGCACTGTCCAGAGGCATTTGTTCCTGAACTCTGTATGTTTGTGTATGTGTACGTGCACACGTGTGTGTGTGTGTTTGTGTGTGTGTTCATGAGCATACACATTCATATGTGTTCATTAGAGTGTGTGTCTTCATGATTGTACATGTTTGTGTCCATCTGTGTGCGTATTCATGTGTATGCAAGATTCTGAGAAATGTAACAGAGACTTGGGATATTCATCTGACCTTCTGGAAGTTACTGGATTGTGTGGCAGTGCCACCTTTAAAGGTCCTATATGTCAACAATATATTGTGAACTATTTGTTCTACCTAGTCAGTATGCAGTGTCAAAATTTAATTTACAGATAATCTCACACATACATTATATAGGTTAAATTGTCAAGGAAGTCATATTTTGAGAGTGCTCTGGAAAGTTATAGGTCAAAGTTCCTAGCTCTCTGCTGTGTAATGTCAGCTGCAAGCATCTGAAACCCAGGCACTTTGCTGTATGTGTAATAAACACATAATGAGCCCATTACATAGACCTGTCTCACCTCTGCAAAGGATTCAGCAAAGGAAATGCAACCAATTAAAGGAGTTTCTGACCAAGTGCTTAGAACTCCTTTTCCAGTGGGTGCATTGACTTTCTTGTTGGATTGCTTTTTCAAGATGAATGGCCTTTTTAATTTCTCCTAACTTAGAAAATTTCCATTTGACACATGGCTATTTTAGCTAGAACTAGTATTTCTTAAATCAGTGAGCACCCTTCCAAATGAGCCAACCAATAGGACAGTCCTGAGATGGGAACAGGGTTGGTGGATGGTAGCATCTGATGGTGAGGAAAGATGCATCACAATGGAAGAGCATCCTCTCAAATTCAAATGCCTTTGTAATGGTGACAGGATATATGGACTAATTCAGGAGAAGGCAGAAGGTTTGGCTATTTCTACATAGATTCCACTAAAGGAGCTCTGGTTTTACTCCATGGGAATTGTAACCAGACTGAAAGCCTTTGAGATTGAAGATACCAGCTATGGAACCTGAGTGTATGCCAGCAGTAATTACTGGTTAAACTGCAAAACGATTTTAGTAAGTTGCGTAGGAGAACAAAGTGACATGAACAGCTGGCTATTGCCTTGGCCCTTGTACTGTATTTGAAATACTGCCATTACATATGCCAGACATTATTTATGCATATGGTGGCTTTAGGAAGCTGTTTTGTACTTTTTGTGATCAAATATTCAGTGTTTTCAATTGGCTTCCCTGTCTCTTGAAAGAAGAACCTGCACATTTGCCTTTTTTCCTTTTATATATCAAAGAAAAACATATTTTAAACCAGAAACAACTTAATTTGCCAAGTTTTTGGACATGAACATTTATAAACTGTGGACTTTAACTGAAGAGAAATAAGTTATTTATAGCTATAAGCAATGGACTCCACAGATGAAAAGTCTTAAATATTAACTGTAAATGAGGATTTACTTTACCAGTGATAACATTTAACTCTCAAACCACAGTTTATTTGAGAAGATTTTAGTCTTTGGCTTCTTACTTAATCTGGGCCTTCTGCAGATAGCTCTTGAGATCCCACTTGTTTAGGGGGCACTAGAACACATTTGGGCATCAAAAGCCCTGATCCAATGTGCGTCAGCCAACATGAAGCTATGCATTTGTAGTGGATTCATGATAAAGGGGCAGCAGCATTCTTTGGTTGTGATGTTGAAATCCAGTTGGTTGTGGAAACGTTCACAGATCAAAGAATGTTAGCATGTACCTGAGAGAACACAGCTTCACTCTTGACCTGTTCTTTCTCAGTTTAGAAACTTGCTAACATGAAGGACACAGCTGGCTTTGGGAATGTATATACTCAGGTGCATCAGGATGTGAGCAGACAGGAGATGTGTGGTTTACAAGTGACTGATGCCTCTGTCACTGAATGCCTCTAGTCCTCTTGAGCTATGAGTGGATGGAATGAATCTATAGGATCTGAGGTTTTGGTTTAATTTAATCCAAACACCACTGTGTGAATTTTGGATGAGGTCTGACCCTATTCTGATTCCTCATCTGAATACATTTATTAATATTTCAGTAAAACATCTTTGGAAGGCTTAGATGAAAGCTATCCAATTACTGAAAATTATGCCTTATAAAGAGAGGAGATCTCACAGTCTCAAGAGTCTCGATACGGCTTAGTCTCTGGATTTTGTCACCAAATTATGTAAGCTGGCTACTTTTTTGTAAATTATGCATAAATTGTTGTTCATTTGAAAATCAACCAGTCCTTAAAATAACTAAAGGAAAAAGGTGACAAATTAACTTTTCTATTCAGTCCTTTATTAATAAAAATTAAAAGTTGTTTCTTCCCTATCTTTCCAAACAAATACCTATTGTTAAGTTAGGCCAAGCGTTGCTATTAGTTATATCTCATTAGAAAATAATTTAATTTCCTAAATTTGATCTATATTTAAATATGTGTGTTTTCTTTATCTCACTAAACTACTATGAAATAGATCCAGTATCATTTCTGACTTTAGATTTTATGTTTCTATTTTGGGTAATTCTAGAAGCTTCAGTAATAAATCCCCATGGGAAATGTCATTAAATGTTTCTGCAAAAAATAATAAAGGTTGGCGTGTTCCTTTTGTAATCTTCATGGCATCTTGGCAGAGTGTAACCTTTATGTTCTCTTTTTGTATTTTAACGTGGATGCTGCAAGCCACATTCCCTTGCCCCGTGCACAGTGATCTGTGTTAAGAACCCAGCTGGTTATGCTTTTCCATTTAGCTCTGTTGGTTTGCCTATTTCCTAATATCTTATTTTTACAGTTGAATAACACTGTTAGGGTTCTGTCTCAGTTTGGACCAATTCTGAGACCAATATCCTCAGGGGAAAATATCATTTAAACTTATGGAGAAAAATATAATTTTTGCTTTCTTAAAAATGCCCTGGTATTTATATTGTTTAAAAGCTCTAGATTACTTTCTTTTTCAAAGACTCTGTTAGAACAAATTTACTGTTTTACTCCCTAAATTTCATTCTGGGGAGACATGTATTCCTAGCCTAAAAGTCTAAAATATGAAGTGCTCTGAAATGGGAAGCTTGAAGCAGTTAGATAGTGCTGTACATGGAAAATTCCACATTGTTAGACTTCATTTTGTTAATGAAATTATTAAAATCATTGCATAACATCCCTTTCAGCCTATATCTTTATATCTACATATTGAGGTGTTGATGAGGCACAAAGGAGTTGGTTTGCATCCCAACCCCGTGATATCTCATCATGTACATGCAGGTATTTCAAATTTTGTTAGACAAACACCAACAAACAGAAAACAAAAGTAACAACAACAATCCCACTTCTGATATAAAGCATCTTACAAGAGGTTCTCACAAGCTGCTGTTCACTTCGGGTCATTTTACATCATAAATATGCCTATGGTCTTTAGTAATCACAAACCCCTCCGTAAATATGCCATGTTATTATATTTCTCTTGAACTATGTCCACATTATCGCATAGGTCTCTATTTATTAAGTGTATGATATTACATGGGTTTCAAATACATCTTTTGGTTCAGCTTAACTGCTGACATACTCTGTAGTGTTATTTAAAACAAGAGGTTACTTTCTGAAACCGAGACTAGCAACCTTGTCTTGATATTTCATCTTTAGAGAAATGGAGCAGTTTTTAGATGAGGAATCAATATTGCTGAGAAGGAGTGGACATGGTGGCCCATGGATATGAATCAGATAAGCATGTGCTGAGTTCTGTTCAGTACTTCAGTTGCTGGTCCTGAACAAAGAATGGGGATGATGAATTCGGAAAATGGAATTTTTCCTGTTCGCCATCTAAACTTTCATTAACCCTGAAAGCCACATATTTACTATCTAGTGAAGGCTTCACACATTTGTAGGAACTGTACTCTAGCAGCAAAGGAACATGGTTATATTTTTATAGACAGTGATTACAAGCTCAGATTCATGAAAGAATTGACAGTGTAACTTTAAATGCTCGGAAAAGGACAGCAGAACAAAATACCTTTGAAAGTTGGCAGCATTGAGTCGTCCACATCAGCCTTCTTAACTGGACAGAGTTGCTGTTTACATCAAAGTACACGTGTTGTGATCTAGTCAATGTTTTATGCACTAAGAAAGAGATGCAAATCTTAAAATAAAGATGCTTAAAGACCAGGATTTCTACTGTGGTGTTCCTGCTTGGCAGAGGTCCCAGTTTCCATCTGTCCTCCTCTCTCCAGTTGGCCTTTGCTTCTGATCACCTATTATGGACTTTGTAACAATGTATTGTCTCAATTGTTTCTGTTGCTTCATCACTGTGTGTGCACATGTGTGCTGCCTTGTTAAATTGCCAAAGTCTGACCTTTATTTGTAATTAAAATGTTACCCCAAAATAATTAATTTTTAACTACAGTTAGAAGATTATATGAATGGTTGTTAATAATTAATTAATTAGTGAGACAGAGTCTTGTTACACAGTCAGGGCTATAGGTTTAAACTGGCTATATAGCCCAGGCTAGTCTTAAATTTAGTCTTCCTGCTTCAGCTTCCTGAATGCTGGTATTATAAGTCGATCCTCCTTTACTGTCTGTTTCCTTTATTATATACATGACTTTGCATGGATAGCTTAGTTCTGTGTGAATTTTGAAAAGCAACAAATGCACATGTATGCACAAATTTCCAGCAGAATCAGAGAACAGGGAGTAAGTGGGGTGAGGAGTTAAAACACCTTCACTTTGAGGCAACTTTCATTTCCCATCTACACCTACACTTCCCTAGATGAGGTGAGGTGTCAAGCTGGCTTCTTCACTTTTCTCTTTGGGGAGATGAGACTATAATTAGCTATTAGTACTGTTTAATCCTAAAGCACAATTAGGAGTATAATGTTGATAAAATATTTGGATGAGAGGAGAAAAATCAGTGAGAACTGCTTCCACTTTAAGAATTGTATTATGGCTACATGGTCTTCCCCTGTAACTTGGTTCTGATAATTTATGATCATTACTAAGTCTCCATTTTCATTCTCTCTTGCTGCACGAGCTCCAGATTAAGACATTCAATGGAAGGAGAATCTATATCTGGATATCCCACTTGAAGCTCTTAATGGTGGTATGACCATCTCTCTCCCATTCCCTCCCCCCCACCTTGCTCTCTTTCCCTATTTAGTTTAGCAGAAACCATGGCTAATTTTCTATTTCTATGCTTCTTCTATTTTGTACATCATTTTGGGGTGAGAGATTTAAGAGAACTGCTGTTTTCTAAGGGAATAACTTGATTTCTCGGTAGTTCATGCATTCAATTTAGGAAAGTTTGCATTTTTTTTTTAACTGTGGAAGGAAGCTTACATGGTAAGAAAGGATGAAATTGATTACATTAGGATGATGGTCATGATGGATAGATTTTGGGAATTAAAGCAATGAATAAAATCCAGCTATAATTTGATTGTGAGTGTTTTACTATTTCACTATTTCTGAAAATCATGTGCCCACTCATCCTTCGGAAATTATATGGTGCCAGTTCCTCTAACGCCGCATCTGCACGGCTGCTTCAGAACAGCTCACTACATTAGGTTTGCCCAATGGTCTTGAAGCCAGTCTTTTATAATTTAGGTCAGCACAGAAAATGCCAGTGCACTACATTAGTACAATCTCAACTTTTTTTTCCTGGAGTTGCTGGGTAAGGAAACAAGCCCCACCCCTTCCTCCAATGGCCCCAGTTTGACATTTCCTCACACAGATTTTATATTTTGTAAGAGTAAAGACCAGAAGGTCAGTTCTCAATCAGATTTGTTTGCAGTCTGTCTGTATTTAATTATTATATAGCAGACTCCTGTTAATGACATGAGACATGTTGATATGATTAGGAAATGCATCATTTCCACAGAACATACATCATTGTAGAAATAAAGATCTAGGCACTGACTTAATATCTTAGTAGTAAATAACACATATTAAGTTATATGTTTTAAAAATTAAGATGTCCAGTTGTGTAATATGAATATTCCACATATTTTAATATGTGGATTTACTTTCAAAGAAATATTTTGTTGATTATAAAAAAGTTAAAGAACAGGAATAAATACTTAAAAGTTTTGAAGCCATGTTTGTGCTTAGCACTGAATAGTTTGATTTAGTAACATTGAATTTCATTTATTCATGATGTATATTTTTATGTTTTCCACTGCCAATTAAATCATTATGTTGCAAAGGCCTTATTGAGGCATAAATTGCACACAGTTAAATCTATTCATTTTAGTTATATAATTCAATGATTTTAAGTACATTTGTGAAGTTACACAATTGCCCTTCCAGTCCACACTTAGAAAATCCTTTGTCACCCCAAAGGGATACCAATAGCGTGTTTAAACTAACCCCTCCACCCCCACACAGCTCCATGAGATCATTAGTGTGTTCTCTGTATCTATAGATTCCTTTTTCTGTTGCTTTTTATAATAATAGAATCTGTTGGCTCTGGTTGAGTTTGCCCTTCCAACATGGGTCTACAGGGATAAATCTTTTTTCTTATTACTGCTTCTGATGTATCTAATAAAATTTTATACTCTTTACCTTATTCATGTGAACCACATACACAACAGTACCTTTTCTGTTCATCCTAGACAGCAGGCTTATTATCTTGACTAGTATAAAGTTATAGTGCTTGCCAAAGGATGGAATCATCAAATGATGTGTTTCTTGGAGTTTATCTCCACCATCAGGCTATGAATAACTGTAGATTCTGTTATTTCTGAGATGTCCTCTCTGAATCAATTACTTTGGAGATGTATTAATTACCAAATGCTTACAGTTTTTTTCAAAAGCTTTGTGTTGCAAATTTCCAATTTTATTACGTCATACTCATTCCTAGTACTGTGTAGTATGATTGGGATAACATAATTTATATTTCTCTCTTTTCAAGTTTGGTATTTCTTTCTCCTATTTCAAGAGAGCTCTGGTGCCCCCTAATGAACTTTATTTGTTTTTTTGTTTGTTTTTTCTCTTTTGAACTCTTGGCCTGCTCTGTTCCCTTTCTGTAATTCCTGTATTAATAGTCTCTAAGTGAACCCCTAAGTGAAATCTGCAGCCCTGCTGCACTTTCACTTTCTAACTCGATTATCTTTGCTCCTTGGGTACATCAGCAGCTTTGTAGTCTTTCTTCTGCTGACTTCTACATGTGGGTTGTGAAAGAATTTAGCAAAGCTTCTTTGTTCATAGTTGCTCTCTGTGCCTCTATCTTCAGTGAAGGACATTTTCCCCTCAGGTATTGGCTAAATATCTCTCACTCAAGGGACTTATGACTTGCACCTAGAGTTCAGAGAGTCCATTTTAGCTTTTATGAACTCAGAAGAAAAGGAATGAGTGAGTTGTAGTTTTCTCAAGTGCTAAGGTGCTGTGTTTGACTTCTGAACCTAGTCATTCTTCTTTGCTATTTTAACAACTCATTTATTCTCCTCTACAAATTAGTCTTCAGACAGAAATTGGAATGGCTTACACATAAAACAGTTCACTTTATCTCTTGTTTAAGAAGAAAATAAAACCTGGTTATTCTTTTTTGCTATTTTGGAAATTATTTTATTCCCCTCTACAAATTAGCCTTCAGTCAGACATTGGAATGGACTAAACATAAAACAGATTGCTTTATCTCTTGTTTAAAGACTAAATGATAATTTGGACTAAATGATAATTCAGAATTTTAAAGCAATGGAATGCACAGAAAAAAGTGTCTTTCGCCCCAATGGGCTCTTAGAGTCTATGACTGGGGGAAGGCCAATGGTGAGCTTCCTGCTACTGCACTAGAATTGGGTAAAATGTCCCAAGCAATGCAGAGATGATGCCATTAAGGTAATCGTGTCCACAAAGCCTCTTTCCAGGCTCAAAGCCCTGCTCTGTGCAAGCAAAAGGAACAGCTTGCTTCTTTTATACCCAGCTGTTATTCCAAAGTCCACCAGTCAGTTTCCCAAACAAGAGTCAAGCCTCTAACGTGGGTATTGAAGTCTCTTTCCAGACAAAGAAGATATCGAGAGCAGAGATGCAGTATTCCACTATAACATTTTAGTGCATTCTCTGCCTAGAATGAACCATGCCTTCCTCACGTGGGATCACAGGATTGAGTGGCTTCTGTCTTTCTGTTCACCTGTTCTGACTCCCTCTTATGCAGCCCATGCTATGAACACATTGGCTTGCAGTATGTGTCTCATTCAGGCTACAGTAGTCCCTGGAAGCCCATTGTCCTTTCAAGGATTTCTTTACCTCTCTTTGTTCTCATACCATTTTAGAATTATTGTTACATTAAGACAACATCTCATCAAGCCCAAGCTAATCTTGGATTAATTTTCCTTCTTCATTGGCCTCAAGTAGCGGCGTTTTAGGTATGTATCATCCTGACCAGTCTTTCTTAACTTCTTAGAGTTTTGCACAAGTACAATATTTACATCATTTCCACCCACTTCCCTTTCATCTGCCTTCTCCACTGCAACTGCCTCAAGTTCATGATTTCTTCTTTATTAATTATTGTTACACATTCACACACATGCACATAAAACCTATTGAGTCCAGTGAGTTTCTCACACGTGTTTGTGTTTAATGACGATCACTTGAGACTGGATATCCGTTCAGGGAGCTCATCGCTATAGAAAATGGATTTTCTCTCACTTACCTGCTTGTAGCTTTTCATCTAAGGATGGGGTCTTGACAGTCAGAATGGCTAAAACCAAGAAAACAGCTGCCAGATGCTGGTGAGTCTCCAATTAGAGAGAGGAAACTTCATCCACTATGGGTGGGATTGCAAACTGGTGCAGCTAGTGTGGAAACCAATGTGAGAATACTCAAGAAATGAAAGTAGATATAGCATATGACCCAGCTATGTCACTTCCTGGCAAAGAATAAACATCCTGTCATATAGAGCCGGTTCACCCTTGCTCTATTCACAGTATCTAGTACATGACAACTATTTAACTTTGTTTATGTTTTTATTTTAATTAGCATACAATATAGCATCCGAGTGTGTCATTGTAATTTGTTCTTGGCATTTCCCTCCCCCACTGTCCTTCCCATTGTTCACTTTATTATCCTCAAATAATACTCTTATAATGAATAGTTTGGTCAACTTGAGGGAAACTAGAGTCACATCAGTTAAGGAATGGGCTCCATCAGATTGGCCTGTGAAGCATTTTCTTGATTCCTGATTGATGTCGCAGGGTCTAGGCCACTATGGGCGATGCCTGCCCTTAGCCAATGGGCCTGGATTATATTAGAAGGGCAATTGAGCAAGTCAGAGTAAACAAGCCAGAAAGTGGTGTTCATCTGTCCTCTCTGTTTCACTTCCTGCTTCCAGGTTCCTGTCCTAGCCTCCTCAACTTCAGTGTCAAACCCTTTCCTCTTCAATTTGACTTGACTGGACTTTTATCACAGCCACAGGAATCCCCTTATCTTTTACCATCTCCTCTCTTTATGATCTTTTCCTTACTCACGTGGTCCTCTTCCGGTTTTAGCTTCCTCCAAGCACAAGCCCAGGTACATGCCTCTGCCTCTCAGGTTAAACCTGGATTCTCCTGTGAGAGGACATGTGGTACTTTTCTTCTTGAGTCTTTTACTTATATAATGATCTCCAGATCTGTAGTTTTTCTGAAAATGGCATAATTTCTTTTTTCTTTACCGATGGTTCCATTGTGTATTTGTACTGGATTTTCTTCATCCAATCACTTATTGCTAGACATTTGGTCTGGTGTTATGTCTTAACTGTTATAAGCACTGCAATAGTCACACAGGCACGTAAGTAGCTCTATCATAGATTGACCTCAGGGCTTTTGGTTTATACCCAGATCTGATAAGGCTGGTCATACAATGGTTCTATCCTCATAATTATTATTATTATTATTATTATTATTATTATTATTATTATTATTCATAGCTGCCTACACCAGTTTATATTCCTGTCAGCTGTAAGGGTCTCTCTTTCCTTGTGTCTCCTGTATCATTTGCTTTGGTTGCTCCGTGAAAACACCCTGTGGGGTGAGATAAAACTTTAAGGTTGCTTTAATTCGCATTTCCCCAAAGGTTTAGGATAGTGAACAGGTTGAACTTTATCTCATTGCTTTTCTTATTGAGAATTTAGAATATAACTCTCTTATTTAAATTAGCAAGTTTCTGGCTCCTTATGATAGTGTCCTAATTAGGTTTCTGGTTTTTTATTGTTGTTGTTTTGTTTTGTTTTTTATTCTCTCTCTTTCAAGTTATATATTCACCTTATATCTGGGTCTTAGAATATCCTCCCTCTTCTACTTCAAGTCCTTCATTCCTCTCCTCTCCTCTCCCCTTCCCTCCTCTCCCCTTCCCTCCCATTCTCCCCAGAAAAGTGGAGGCCTCCCATGGACATTAACTAGCCCTGGCATATTAAGCTACAGCAAGATCTATGAGGGTGACCCTAGCTAAGACCCTTAGCAATGAGCAATATAGAGCCTGAGCTGGGTTTCTCCTGAAACCAGGCAAGACTTCCAATGTAGGCATTGAGACACCAACCCAGCCCCAAAACATCAGACCATAATCTGTTCTGCCTACAGGATGTGCAGAAATGAAGGGTGGTGAAGTGGAAACTTCTGGTTTGTTTGGAAGTCAGTCATCTCAAATGATGGTTCGCTTGGGCACACAGTTGAAAGGGTGTCGTGCTAAAGCAGACACAGGTGAAGGGATGCTTTGCTAAAGCAGACACATGCAAGGTCTTGTGATGAAGGAGTAGAAATGTGGCCCCACAGACAGTGGGAGACAAGCACTGAGCATTGGTTTGGTTTGCTCCACCTCACTATTCTTCACTAACAACAGGACACGCATGTATTGGTTCACCTCTTGTTGAGTTCAGCTCGAGAAAACACCACCATTGAGAGAAACTCTTCAAAGAACTTCTTGTAAAGTTCCTGTGGCTTCTTGCTGGTTGATGAGCTTTGCAGTTTCTTCAGGATTGAACAGCAGCTGATGTTTCATGTGTGGTGTCTGCCTGCTGAAGGGACTTAACTGCAGTTGCTGAGTCATATTTGGTGTTTGTTACAGAACTGAACTCCTGCCAAAGAAGACTGAGCTCACCTGCTCCCAAAGAACTATTGCTGAACAGGTCCTCTCCTCCCATATTCTATTAACTTTTCCCTTCCACTACCTCTGCTGGGTGGTGGGCAAGTGGGGAGGTTGAGCACTTATTAAAGTAGGTTGCAAAAATTTATGCCTACAGGGTGGAGCAGAATTTGAGGGAAGGATAAAGCAATGACTGGTCCAGCTTGAGACAGATGCCATGTGAGGGACCCAACCTCTGACACTACTGATTATATTCTGCCATACTTGCAGACAGAAGCCTAGCATAAAGGTAGTCAGAGGAGCTACACATAGAAACTGTTGGAAGCTGGTGCAGAGACCCACAGCCAGACATTAAGTGGAGCTTGGGGAATCCTGTGGAAGAGGGAGGAAGGATTGAAAGAAGCCAGACATGCAGAGTCAACTAACCTGGGTCCTGGGGAGCTTATGGAAACTGCCAACTAGAGAGTAGGAATGGAATGGACCTAGGCCCTCTGCACATACGTAACAGTTGTACGGATGGGTCTTCATGAGGGATTCCTAAGTCGGGAGCAGGGGCTATCTCTGATTGAGTTGCCTGCCTTTGGATCCCCTTCCCATAACTGAGAGTGTATCCACTTTGTCTTCAGCCTTTCTTTGTGAAAGAATTTGTTATCGCGACAGTCTCATCGCTTGCTCTGAATCTGTTTGTTTTTATCCCTCCAGTTTAATTTTGATAAATCATGTGTATCTTTGAATTTGTCAATTTGTTTTATATTTTTGTTGTGGCAAATAAAGTTTTTCAAAGCATTCCCTAATAACCCTCCAGATCGTTGTATCCCTGAGTAACCTGCCTATTATAATTTTGTTAATCTGGAACCCCCCTCTCTTAGCAACTTTGGCTATGATTTTTTAGTAAATCAACTTGCTTTGATTCCAGTGAACCAGTGTTTTACTCGTGTGCCTCTATGCATCATCCTGTTAGGGGCAGTGCATTAAATTGCCACACTCTTTATTATTTCTTGCTTCCTATGCCTTGGGCTTGACTTGAGTTAAAATAAGACTTTGAAGCCTACCATTGGTTTCTTTATTTAATTTCTGTGCTGGTGAGATTTTTCTCAACTTGACATGAGCTCAGATTGTCAAGGAGAGGGAAACTCAATTAAGAAAATGGCTTCATTTGACTGACCTGTGGGCAAGTCTATGGGGGCATTTTTCTTTTTTATTAATGCCTGGTGTTAGAAGGCCGGCCCACTGGGTAGTATCACCCTGGTACATATTAGTAAGCAGAGCAAACTTTGGGGACCAGGAGAATAGGCGGTATTTCTCCACTGTCTTTGCTATAGTTCCTGCCTCCAAGTTTCTGTTCTTGTTTGTGTTCCTGCCTGCTTTCCCTAGGTGATGGACACCGTGAAACACAGATGTCTACATCAAATAAATACTTTTTCTCTAGTTTCTAGTCATGATGTTCATTTCAGCAATAAAAAGCAAAATACAATGGGATCATTCTGATTTTTTAATGTACTCTTACAGCTATAAAAATTTCCCCCAGAATTGGCTTAGTTGTACCTCAAAGATTCTGTTGTGTTTTTATTTTTTTCTAGGAATTTTTTATTTCCTCCTGATATTTTTAGGTGATTTAAAGAATACATTGTTGATCCAAAGGTATTTTCTTGGTTTCTATTGTTTCTCTGGATTTGATTTCAAGTTTTATTCCTCTATGATCTGATAGGATACAAAAATTGTAATAATTACTGGTATTTGGTAAGAATTGTTTTGTGGCCTAGAAGGTAGCCTGTAGAGAATATTCGATGGACTCTTGAGTGAAAATTCACACAACCATCCAATTTTTATCTTCCATTCATTTGCCATCTGATTTTATCGTTATGTAAAATTATATTGCTCCTAATTTGTTTGACAGATTGCTGTTTGTTTCTCTCAACTTGAGAATACCAACTGTGGTTTTTGATCCCTAGTTTATTCCTTAGGTCTAAAGGGTGCTATTTCTTGGAGGCCCTGTATGAACATTTGTGGAAGGAATGGACAGGCAGCTCTTTATTTATTCTTCTTGATTGTCAGCCTCTGAATTAGAAGCCTCGTCTCCAGGAAGCCACATGTGTACATGCTTGTAATCTACTAACACTTGAAGTCGTGTGGATATAGTACTTCATGCTATATCCATGACCAGGAATGAGTGGACACTGGAATCTGTGTTTCTTCTGCCCATGGTTCTATAGAATCTGCAGGGTAAGGTGTGTGGAACAATCTGTAGGACTGACTCTCCTCTTTACTGCTCCTGGGGAGATGGTGTGACTTAAAGATCTGGCAGGCAGGAAAGTGTCAGTTGCCCTCACTGGAGCAGCTACAAGTAGGCTTTCTCTGTGTTTTCCTAGAATTCTCCCAGTACAGGCCATTCAACTATCTTGATTTAGAAGTACAGAAGTACTTGTATAACTAGTTAAAGAATATATTTTCCTAATTATCTATAACTTTTTTTTCAGACTGAAAATATGAATGGGCAGAGAGGATAATAAAAATCAAAGCAGTAGGATATTCTTAAATTCAGGATTATTTTTGAAGGACCCTACAAAATAGACTGAATGTGATAAGAGAAAATAATACCAATATTTTGACTTGTTTATTAGAAATACAAAGTTTTTTTTAATATTGACATGGGAAAAATCCTTGAAAGGACAGGTTTTGTGGGCTGTCAGGATTTTAGTTTGGGACGTATTAAGTGAAAGATATAAGTTAATTAGCTACATAGAGACTGTTTATACTAGTGAGCCTCAGTTGTCTACTTCATAGAACCCAGAGTTACCTGAGGAGGGAGTATTAATGTTTCTAAGATCAGACTGCCACGTGGCCATGTCTGTGAAGGATTATCTTGATGGCTGATGGTTGTGGGAAGGCCCAGTGCACTTTGGGCCCTGTCACCTTTGTTCAGGTAATCCTGGGCTTACCTGAGACTTCTATAGAGCATGAGGCAGAGAGTGAGCAAGGCAGTAGGCAGCCTAGCTTCTTAGTGATGGACTATTACCTGAAAGTGTAAAATGAAATAAGTTCTTTCCTATGCCCAGCTGTTATATGCAGCTGTTATTGCTTATCATGGTGTTCATCATAGAACATAGTAGGGTACATATTAAGTAAAATGCTAAAATTAAAACAAAGGACCTATTTGGACTAGAGACCTAAGTTTGGAAGTTTGATAATATGTATCCTTAGGGAAATAAATAACTTGGTCTAATTAAGAAGACCCTCAGAATGACACAGAGAAGAGCCTCAATGGAAACTTAAAATGCCCACAGTGGTCCATGAAGTGAAAAGAGGCCCTACCAGCAAGTGTGTGATCCCTTCTGTTAAATATGGGGCTGGCAGCTGGATCAGGACTTAGAAATATGGATATCAGGTAGCAGAGTCAGGGACAGTCTCCTCTCTGATTGCTAGGAGACTCACATGAAAATCAAGCTGCAAATCTTTTACAAATGTGTTGTGGATCTAGGTAGAGTCCCTGCATGGTTTGGTGATTTAGTCTCTGTGTGACCCTGTGGGTCCAGGTTAGTTAATTCTGCAGGCCTTCTTGTGGTGTCGATCCCCTTTTGATAGCTGTACTGCCTGGCCAGGCCTCAGTGAGAGAGGATGCACTGTGACTTGATGTCCTAGGGTGTGGTGGTACCTAACTCTGAGGAGAATGGGAGGGGGAAATGGGAGGAGGGATTTATGAGGATGGGACTGAGAGGAGAGGAGGGAGGAGGACGGTGATTGAGATGTAAAGTGAATAAATAAATTAATGAAAAAATGTGGATGTCGTGGTTTTGACAAGCATAGTCACATTAGGATTGGTGGATTGGTCAGAGCAGTGATTGGTGCAGACTTGAGGTAGGATTGCCTGACTGATTGGGAGGCAGCAGACAGAACTTTGGAGATTGCTGGAATGGAATAAATGGAAAGCATCTCATGGGAGCTCGGTATGCTTGGGGAATCAGGGAAAGATACCTTAATTTTCTGGCCTTTTTCTTTGAAATTATGGCTTCATAGGAAGTTGGAAATATATGTATAATATACAGTGTGTCGGGAGTTCCCATGTATCTCAATCCAGTTTTCCCAAATCTACCAACTTGCATTGCTATAGTAAAATGTCAAACCCAAAATGGGCATCGGTATCCACAGAGGAGTTGTGATAATTCCCAAACACAAATATGTGTGTGTATGTATGAGTGTTCTGCACAGTCACATGTGTGTGACTACATATACAACCCATAGATTTGTGTGACTATCTGCACAATCAAAATCTAGACCTTCCCATCATGAAATGTTCCTATACACAGAGTCATATACTATGTTATCTTTGAGATCTGGCCACTGGGCTCACCATAATGCCCTTGGGAAACATCTAAGCTATTACTGTATCAAGGTGTATAAATACACCTGATGAAAGATGTCAGAGATATTTCCAGGTTTGGGCCTCCATAGATAACTGCTACAAACATCTGAATATAGATTTTCATGGAAACATAAATTTTCATTTCTCTGGGATGAATGTCCAACAGCACAATTTTTAGGTCATATGATAACTGCATCCTTCATTTTATAAGACACCACCATGGCTTTTCCCAAAATAGCTGTACAATATATTGCTACAAGCAATGTGGGAGTAGCCCCAGGATCTCAATTTTTATGTTAACTATTTTTTTTTTTATCTTTTTAGCCATTCTGATGTGCATATGAGGAGAGATTTCATTTTTAGCTTTTTTTATTTTTTTTAAAAAAAAAAATGAGTGAGGATGCTTTCTGTTTCCCCAGATAAATTTTTAGGTAGTTTAAAAAGTTGGTCAGAATTTGGGCTACAATCGTATAATACTGTTTGCCACATAGGTACTTAGGTTACGTTGCATTTTGGAAATTTGTACATCTAATAGTGTCACACTTAGCATGGTAAAAGTGCAAGTATTGTGTGTTTGCCACAGAACCCTACCTGTGCTGCCTACACTAATTACAGCCAATGGCTACCACTGATAGTTGTGCCTTAGAGGGATGTCTCATTCATTCCCAAAATACACATCTGTTTACTAACTAGGTACAAACTCCATTCAGCCTCTTGGGTGCAACTTACACTGGTTTGCCGCAACCTACCAGTTAACATTTGGGTCTTTGTGATTGCTTAATTATTCATTTATTTGTCAGAGAGATGGAGAGTATCTGATTTCAAAATCCCCATTTGTTGATACTGGCTAATAATATTAAGTACATTGAGCTGAACACCAACATTCAGAACAGAATAAACTGGTTGGAAACATAGAGGGAAAATATACATATCTGCGCAAATTAATGTGAAAATATACGATACATATGCAGGTCACGGGTTCATGGTAAATACACGCACACACACACACACACACACACACACACACACACACACACACATATATATATATGGTATGATATAATATTCCTTGTACTCTTTCAGGATTTTCAGAATAAAAACTTCTTCATCTGAAAGAATTTTGTTTCTGTAAGCCAAATTTCTTCATGAGAAAAAAAAAATAACCAAAAGGTCACAGAGGGATTCATAGATAGAAGCAGAACTTAACATATGACAGAGAAAACCCAATTTTTCCAGCCGCATGGATTTGAAGCCTCTTGGTAAACAGGAGGCACCTTCATTACAATCGTTTTACTTACTGCAGGGCTCAGTCTCAAAGCTGATTGCAGTCACTTGACTGAACAGATGCAGCAACTGCAGCTCATGTCAACTTGGGAAGAGTGATTCTTAAGGACTTGTGGCTACCTGACCCTATTCAGTAGGGAGCCTTTAGTCAGAGCCAACTTCTCTCTTGAGACCTATAGAGGAGGAAGAATGCCACAGAGTAAAATGTGATGTAAGCAGCTGTGTGTTGGTGATAGACACCTTCAACTCTGTCAACTCCAGATTTATGGCAGATCAGTTAAAGCAGAGGCATTGCAGACAGCAAATATGCTTACTCCAGGGCTTGCCCTCTTGTATGACGTGATGGGTGAGACTATGTACTTCTGATGTGCAGTTCTGTCCAGAAAACTTTTTTGAAAGAGCATGAGAAATACTAATAACCTGGTTCATGCTTGCTATTCCCCCAGGGGGAGTAGGGCTTAAATTTCCAGTGTTTGAGATCTCAGTAGTGACCTGAACCCCTAGGAATTTTTATCTGCATGTATAAGAGTAATGGAGGGTCACAAACAGAAAAATCTTTGCCAGAAAAGCACTAACTCAGATAGGAATACAGTTCAAGTCCTTTCTATGGGAGGACAGTTGAGAGTGTATGTGTTAGCACTTCAGGGAGCAGTGAGGCCAGAGCTATGGGTAATGGCTTCGGGGCTAATGGGATAATAGCCTTTCTTAATTTAAATGTAGAAGACATGATATTAGGAATGGTTACATAGAAAAGAGGAGAAACTCTATAATGGAGGCTACTTGGCAGAACAAACAAGAAGCATGGGATGTTCATCTCTGGAAACACAGCACCGACGTTCACAGAGCAGGTACTAAGCAAATGCTATGAGCTCGATTAATACCATTTCAGGGAGACAGAGTCAGGCCATGGCTCAGAGAATCAGTGTTGAGTTTGCAGAAGCATGAAAGGGTAAGACAGTAAGGGACGGGGGCATGTGAGTTTTCTCTGATGTCAGGAATTCTTTACATGGATAATAAAATGGACCCATCTCTATTGCAGATAGAATTATTATCCAGGAACCTGGAAGTCACCTCTCTCCTTGGGCTAAGGTCTTAACCTAAGTTTATAAATAATTTTCCTGAAGCTCCAGGCCTCAGCTCCTCCGGAGACCTCACATTACTGCTATCTTCTTCTCCCTCCAAAGCGTGGCAGAAAAACTCTCTCCTTACTTGTGTCTGCCTTTTTCTCCAGAGACCAGGAAGTCCCATCTGTACATTCCACCCAGCAGTTGGTCCCCGGCTTTCTTTATTAACAGATAAAGAACCAATTGGGGAAAAGGACCGTAGCATTAGCATTACCTCCCTTTGAACAGCAGTATGGCATTACTTCATGAATGATCCCCTTCTGTCAAACATTCCAATACCACAGTTTCATTCCATATTCACAAATAAGGTATGGCCCCTGTGATAAAACTATATGTTGTTGTAACAGAAAAAAATGCACTTAGATATTTCAAAAAATGTCTAAGCAAACATATTAACACAGAAACAGTATTCTTTTAAAAGCTAAGAATAATTCAAATAAAACACATAAAATAAACAATAAACTTCAGCCCAGTGTTGCTTAGATTAATGACTCCATTTGTAACATTGCCTTTATGTAATGAAACTAATTTTTTCATGAAGCTCCTAATACTTTGACAAACGATTATCTGTTCAGACTTAATCCTTAGTCACAAGAAATCAAAGTAGTTGCAACATCGAAGGGAAAGTGTAGTTGTTAGTGCTGATTTTATTCAGCATATTTTGATGTACCACTGATTTAAAAGTATTTTATTGTGCTCTCTATATATTCTAAAGTAGAAGAAGAAAGGAATTCTTGCAATTAAACATTAGCTAGGCTTTGAGACAGAATGAGCTAAGATTTTAGAATGTCCAACAAAATTATTTATTGCAGACCTATTAAAACTTACAAATGTGACCCTGGGTTCTATCCATATGGCTATTTTTATAAATTCTTACAGCCCAGAAGACTCCTCCCCAAAATATGCCAGGCTTAATTTTCTGCTCCATAGAGCACAGTTAGTGGGCCAGCAAGGCCCTGTGACATTTTCCACAATTCGACATGCCAACCACTAGAAGCCTGTGGCAGTGCTTAATTTATAATATACAAGCTGACAATTGGTGAAGAGACATTTATATAATTCTTGCTAATAGTCCTCACTGGTGATTACATCACTGCCAGAGAATCATAAAGGCCAGACTGGTGAAAGCTGAGAAGTTAGCACTTTCTTCCCATGATGATCCCTGACACGCCCCTTCAACTCTCTACTTCACAGACTGCTTGCAAAAACCTCTGAATTTTTTTGCTAAATGCCAAAAATAATAAAGCAGTTTTGAGTGTGCTGCCTCCACTGTATGTGAAGGCTATGATTTCAATCATCAGTATTGCTACAAAGTGGCCTACGTTTACTCCAGTGTCTCCTGAAGAGCATTAACTAGTAAAAGAGTGGCATGCCTGCATTCTAAAGATGTGGTAATTAGACCAATCTATAACCTGAAGAACTTATAATGACAGCAGTCAGAGTCAATGTAACTGAAGAACTTTATGTGCTGTATGGGTAGACTATAGTTCAGCATAGAATTTTCTACAGTGTCATGGTTGTAAATATATATGCATCACCAAAGGCTGTTCAAATCTGAGGGAAATGTCGTCGTTCAAAGAGCAATACTATGGCACCTTCATCATGTTCTAGGATTTGTAAATAACTCTGTGTGTGCACAGTAGTAACTCACTTCCCCAACAGGGCCCTGAAATGGAATTATAAATAAATAAACATTTTAGCCTGCTGGCACGCATTTACATAGTCAACTTTAATATTGTATTAATTTATATGAAAATTATCAATGTTTGGTTGTTTTCCTCTTGCTCTAGATGTGCTATTACCTTTCCCAAATAAAGAATGCATATGTTGATATCTGTCCATGCTAAGATACTGCCTTAGAGGCTCTTTGGACAGAGAATCACAAGAACCCCGAGCATCCTACATTCTGTTGGTTGAAATTGTTACCTGCATGACTGAAACTCATATTTGTTTGTCAGTGACAGATTGAATTATTTTTCTGAGTAGACTGTGAAGTCCCCAAGAGGAGTGTGTATGATATGTAGAAAAGAAGACCTCTGCAGAAAACGTTAAGAGTGGGTATCATTTAAGAGACTCGATTCCATTCAGTTCAATTCATTCAAACTCTCTGGTTGGTGACTGGAGAAGAAATCCTCAGGAAATTCTGGCATTTTATAATAATTATGCAAGAGTAATGTAATTGTCTACTTTTTAAATCTGTAAAATAACTTTTGAAAGGATTCAATTCCCACAAACTTTGTACCTTCACCAAATGTCAACCCCTTACATAACTAAAATTATAAAATCATGAATATTGATGTTACTTATCCACTGCTTCAAATGTTGCAACCATGATACACTTGCTGTATTTCTTAGCTGGTTTGTGTTTTTCATTTATTCTCATGGTTCCAGTATTTAGTGGTATTTAGTGATCTCCCTGAGATCTTTTCTTTCTTAACCTTGATGTTGTAAGAGTACTGGCTATTTGCTTTGAAGAATGTCATTCAATTACTTCACAAAGTTTTCCATTCTGGCTAAATATAGATTATTTATCCTATAGTTCAGCATAGAACTTTCTACAGTGTCATGGTTGTAAATATATATGCATCATGAAAGGCTGTTCAAATCTGAGGGAAATGAACAGCCCTCACAGGACAAAGGTATGACCTCAGGAGATTCAGGAGGCTGAACCATCTCATGCCCAGGGAGATGAAATTTGCTCACTTGGTTGATATGGAGGGTATTACTTTTTCCACTGCCAATTTATGTTTTTCCTTCTCTGTTGGCTACTAAGCATCTTGTGGGAAGGCCACCTGGGACTATATAATATTCTATTTCCTCATGTTTTTTTCCTCACTTCTGTTAACACCCCGAAATGATCCCTGTCTTCAAAACAATTGATAGTATTAATGAGACTGTTATTTTCTTTCCCATTATTTGTTTCTGTGTTTTTCCATGTGAATTCTACTCTGAGAATGAGTTAGTTAGTCCTCACATATTCAGTTGGTGACCTATCTATAAAATAGATGTTGGGTATTTATTTTATTCTGCTCACACTGCTCTGGACTGGGCCATTGGGAACACAGGTTGGGTCCTTTGTTCCTCTGATTTGATTATATGGTGTTGACCTTTGATTCCCGCTCACTCTCAGCACCACAAGATCTTGAAATCTCATCTTGCTGCTTTCAATCTTCTTGTTCATCCCCATTACATTCCCCCAAATCAACTTTCACTCCGAGATCCTCGATTCCTTTGCTGAGGAGAGATCATTGAAAACCAGGGTCTGAACAGTAAGTGTGCTCACTGCACTGCAGCCACTGACTAGAGAGAAAATGGGCAGCCATAGACATGCATGTAGAAGCACAACTCTGCAGGTTACCATGCACATGTGAAGATGATCCATGTTAGTGTCTTACTCATGGTATCACAGGGCTCTTTCTAAATGGTTTCCTTTTCTTACATGCACCTGCCTTTAAAATATCACTAGGATACATTTATTGTACAAAGTGATGTGATATTTGACCTTTTCGTAGATGCCATTTCCTTGCTCACCTTCATCCCTCAAGGAGCTTCTCTCTTGTCAGCTCTCTCTACTCCTGATCTTTGCCTACCTCCTCCCAAATACTAACCTTTATACATGTTATTACTGACTTATACATGTGTAGTTTAAATTCTGAGTCTGGCGTACTTGAATAATTTAATGATAACCAGAACCTTTTATTTTTTCCAAATGACATAAACATAGCTTCTCTATGGCTAAACAAAACTCTGTTAGGGATTGAAGGGAAGAAAAGAGGGACAGAGAGATGGGTGCACGTAGGGACAGAGGGGCAAAGGAGTTAGAACCCAAAGATTCGTTCACTGATAGACATTGCACCTGATTCTGTAACTTCATGGTTATCAACCATGGTGGATGGGAATCCATGTATCTCTGAGGAATGGTGACTTGGGTTCCTATAACTATATACCCAATAGTGGAGAAGCTGTATCATAAAATAGCTTTTGAAAGCTTTTATTTTTATGTTTATTTTGTTTTTGATTTTTATGATGGGTATTCCAACCTACAACAATGCTTAAAGCTTGCTTTTCCCATATACTTACCAATATTTATTTTTTGTTTTCTTCATGATATCCATTCTGACAGGGTGAGGTACAATGTCAGTGTATCTTGAATTATGCTGGTGGCTAAATGTGTTGAGCATTTTTTATACACATATTGTCATATGTAGTACTTTTGAGAACTTTCCTGTTGATTTTCCCATTCGTTGACTGGGTGTTTGGGGGCTGGGTACTTGGCTTTTGGGGAGCTATAGATATAGATAAAATATTGATACCCTATCAAATATCTGGTAGGCACAGAATTTCTCTCATTCTATAGATTGTCTCTATACTCTCCTCATTGCTTTCTGTGCAATCCCATTCAATAATTCTTGTTATTAATTTTTTGGGCTAGTTGTATTCACTTTGGAGTTCTTTCCCTTCACTGTAAAGTGTTTTTTATTTATTCCAGCTGTCTTGGCCTGTGCTGTAAAGAGTTTTCATGGAGAGTTTCAACTGATTTGTTCAGACTGAGAAACTTCACTGCTTTGTCATAAATACATCTAATCAATTGCACAGGACTCCAGTGCCTCATAAGGAACTTTCAAAATTACATTCTTACACCACTAGGATAAATAAGTATTTAGTGAGAGTATAGTATGTGTGTAAAGATCTCATTATCATTGGACTTGACATATGTGACAGAATAATATCCCTAATAGTTACTTAATTTGGCTCTATTCTTTCTCTAAGTGTGACTACTTATTTGTAATGCAAACTACATGAAGGCTCTATGTGTTTTCAGTTTACTTTATTTTGGTTCATGTCACCAATGGGTACAGATGTCTCTTCCTCTTCCTTACTAATTCAGTTGGTCTGCATGTGTCTTGAAAATCATTTATTTTGTCTTCATTTCACAATAGGTGTACATAGGTGCCTATAGAGTAGTTTCTCATAATTTTACTTCATTTTTCAATAGTTAGTTCCTGTGTAATTTCTGTTTTGTTTGTTTGTTTGTTTGTTTTAATGTCTGACTTCTTTCTTCATTTTTCTGGTCAGTATTTTGTTTTGCTTATTTTGCTGAAATTCCACCTCAAACAACCAGGGCATTGATATTTTAGTTTTCTTTTACTAATTTACTTTTGTTATTTTCTCTTTTTTTCTTTAGCTGGAAATTCAGTTTGTTATTTTCCCCATTCCATTCACCTTTGTAAAGTATTTAATTCATCCACAAAAAATAATTCAATGTTTAGATCAAGCAAACAATTTTTTCATGGAAATTAACTCTTCGTTTTAAAAATTATTGTATTTCCTTCAAGTATGGAGGTATAGCAAGGCAGTGTGAAACGTGGCTGTCACTTCACCTCTGGAGATGGGGCTAGACAATGGCATGTTCAAGATCAGCAAGTGACCTGGCCAAATCCTGTCTCTAACCTAAACTAGACCAAACCAAAAAAGTAAAAATAAAAATAATTAAAATAATAATAGGGAGTTTAATGAAATAAAACAAAGAAATAGGGCAGAAATCAGACAGACATGAAGCTTCAGATCTACTTATTTCTTGTCATCTGACTCTGGCATATTCTGAATTTGCTGAATCTCAGTTTTTTTTGTTTGTAGAACAGAAATAAAAACATCTCCCATGGACAGTGAGATAATTCCTAACAAACACCAACCAAACACTTTGTACTGTCTGCTCAGTAAATAACCCTCTCCTTCACAGGTTTTAAGCAACAAGAGGAGAGAGAAATAAAAGGTAGGAAGAAGGAAAGGAAGGAGAGAGATTTTGAGATACAGACAAGTATAGTAAGCTTCCATTGAATACTACAAAGTGCTTAACTTAGAAAAACTTGGTTTTGTTTCACAGATGTTTGTATAGAACATTCACAGTTCTCCCATAGAGGTCAACTACTTGACTTGACTATCATAGTGTGTGAGGAACCCTGACCATATGCAACTCAAAGATCCCATTCCTCATTTTATTCAAAATAAAGAGTAGTGTCCTCTTTTTGAAACTTGTATTTTATTTTTATTTAATTTTTTTATTAACTTTTATTCAGTTTTAGTTATGCATGGCTGGCCAACAGCTAAAATATTGCATAGAGAATTCCAGAAATTAATATTTCATAAGCTTAAATTTACCCTGTTGTGAATAGCATGGTGAGATGTCATGCTGTCTTGATCCATCCTAGCTGGAGCCAATTATGCCCTTGGCCACATAAACCATGTTCTGCATGACACCCACTTTTGGCTACTTTGAAACCATGGAGTAACTAGTTTCACAGTGTCTGTGACAGGAGTAAGATTTCATTTCCATAATCATGGCCCAAAGCTCAAGTGAAGTGATTCTGGAAGTTTTATCACAGTATACTGTCATAATGACTCTATTATAATAATAACTTTTAATCTCTTACTTTATCTAATGTTTAAATAGAATGTAGGTTAAGAATGTAAATGAGCAAATATAATAATAGTTCACTATTATCTTAGGCATAATGCATCTATTGGGAATGTTAGAATTATTGATACATCATTTATAGTTAATACATAAAACAGAGAACATTGTTGACTACCCTAGCCTACTTCCTAAAAAATAGGCTACAGGAGTTGTTTTGTAGATGTATCCTTTAGGACTGACCTCTACAATTCTGCATTCTGATTTCTATAGATAGCATATAAACTGAGCAGGTTATATCTAAGAACGTATGCCTAAACACATATATGCATGTAATAACAATTAATGAAAAAAGAGGCCATGAAATTGAGAGAGAGCGAGCAATGAGGATGACACTGAAGGGTTTGGAGTGAGGAAACAGAAGACAAGTGATATAGTTAGATTATAATCTCAAAAAATAAAAAGAAAAATTATAAGATGTTCAAAAAAATGAGAATCTACAACTGCTGTGTGGTTAAGTGAGCGCATGCCATGTAGAGCAGCTCTGGCGCTCTGTGCACAGACTCCCATTCTTATTTTTTTTCAACCACCTTCTCTGTTTCAGAAAACTGATACTATTGGGCCACTTCTAGTGACTGCTACTCAAACCTTTTCCTGGGACACTTTCTTCAAAAGACCAGCACACATCCAGCTTGCCCAGGTATAATCCCAGATTAATGAAGCTCTTCTAGAAGGGACTACATTAGTATCATCAGGACTGGTAAGAACTTAACATACCTTTGCATTTAATGTCATGACCTGTTCTGAAGCATTTCTACTTTTTTATTGATTAGAAAGATATATTTTTAAAAAGCATCAATACATTGAATGATATCTTTATCAGTACTCTAGCCAATGCTCATTTATTTGAAGTTTTAGTACACACATAAAATAGACAGAGATAACATTCATTGTAAGTAGAATTTCCTAACAAGCATTCTTCCTTGTAAAAATGTGGTACGATTTATGAAACCTCTAATTGCTACAGTCTGTGCTGGTTTTACCTCTGTAAAGTCAGTGGCTGTAAAATGGAAAAGCAATTTCCTTAAAATTGGCTGTGATGAAAATGTGTATATTATAATTACTTATATGCAAATTCTTCCCTACCTGGGTTTCCCTCCTTGTTTTGCTAGTATCTATAATTCATTACCAAATTTCTTTCTTTCGGTTGACATATTGTTATAATATGTAAAGTCACCAGATACTCTGATCCAGGTTAACTTTCAGAGTATTGGGGCTGGGAAAAGACACTGAGTTGCAACCAGGTGGTAGAGCAGGAGTCCTTACTGTAGGGACTCCTGAGGGAGAAGATGAAGATGAATAAAGATAGCTCTGCATCTTCTAGGCACACAGTGGCTTCCTGAGAACAGAAGACTGGGGGTCAAAACCAGTGATGGCTCACAACATGAAGCCAATGGGTAGACAGAGGGTAGAACGTGGAAGCCATCCGAAGGGTTTTCTTCTCAAACACACCAGTTATTCTTCACCTCTCCTATCTGATACTTTAGACCTATGTCAGTGCCTGTGAGACATAAATCAGAAACCAGCTGACTTTGTAGATAGGGGACAATCTCCTGAGGTTTACGTTCATTTACAGTGTTTGGCAACTTTTCATACAATTTGTGGGTGATAGCAAGGAATCATTTCTGCGATGTTTACTAGTAATAAAGGCCTGGAAAATGGGACCTGGGAGGTGGAAGGTGTATAAATGCCACCGTTTACAACATGGTGGCTGAGAATAAAGATTCTTGAAACAGATAAAGGATTCTAGTTTGAATTTGGATACTGCTACCTTCTGGGCGTGACTTCTGGGAAGTTTTGAAAATTAAATAAACTATTATATAAATAGAGTCTAATAGTAGGTCTGATAATAAACGTTCAATAGCTAGGCATTATTTTATTAAGCCAGTGTACAAATATTTGGAATAATATTTTAAGCTAATTAATCTTGTTCTTAATTTTTTCTATGAAGACTTAAGACTCTATTATGATAAATATTTTTAACTTTCACACAGCCAGTAGCAGTTGGAACATATTTCTAGAGTTCTCAAGAGTACTACTGATTTGGGACTCTTAAATCTGATGAAAATATGTCTGAAGACTATTACAGCTTAAATTTTTATCATCCTTCCTGTCACTGCTTACATCTTGATCAACTGAGCAGAGTATCAAACTTTATTAAGTCCCCCTGTCTGTGAAACAAGAACAGTAGATTATTTATCCCAGACTTCATGAATAGTAAATGACACAATGCACAAGGAATGGCACAGAATTAAAACATTAAGGTTAGGCACAGTGAATATTAGTATCCTCATTATGATTTTTATTCCTTAAACATTGTAGCATGCTTTCCATTTCAGTGATCTAGGAAAGATCCCAAGACAATACTTTCCTCCCATACATGACCCAAGGGAAATCTTTCTCGACTTTTATATCTGACAGGAATATGATAACAGTCAGTTTTTCAAATACCATGACTAAACTTTATTTATATTGTTTCTGGAGAAGAGGTGTAAGACAGAATGACTTTCAGGACATCCTACTATGTCATCTGAGAATCAAAACTCAACTACTTTTTGATTCTCTAGAAGAAATAAAATGCTTCATACCAATGGTTAACATAAGTTTTAGGCACAGTTAAATTATTATGCCTTTCACTGGGTCCATTTTTATTCAGTATTGGTACTAACTGCTGTTATGTATGCTGATACTCCAATTTTCTTACTAAGATGCTAAATGTGATGCAACTTCCCCACACAACCAGATCCTGCACATCCTTTTCTAGCATGATGAATTGCCTGACCCCCCCATCCACACGCATTCCTTAATCTACCAGATCTGAACTGGTTCCCACACTCGTTCCCTCTGCTTAGTCTGAGCCCTCCTCACTGCACTGCAACCAACCTCAAAGCTTCTGCCAGGAACTGCCGTGCCTGTCCTCCAACCCACAGGCACTCATACATCACACCCACGGTCTCTACCCGGCCATCTACTCTGATTCTATAGACATGGATACAGACTCATGTCCCACTTATCAGCTCATTCCATTCTGTACACCTGACTTTATTCTCCTGAAGCCGTGTAAACCTCTAGACTCAACCTACCTACTCATCTTCTCTTCTACCCTAACCAGCTCTGTTTAAATCAGATACAGAAGTAAAATGAGAAGTCCACATGTCAGATCTCATCTCAAAAATACAAACAACATGAAAGATCAAATTAGTGTCTTCCCTCTAAAATCTACCAGTAAGATTTACCTAGATGAATTTTCCAGGACACATTTTTTTTTAAAAACCATAAACTTCATCAAAAAATTAAGTAATTTGAAGAAGACACAAAAAGTAGCTCATTGAAATTAAGAAAGAATATAAGGAAAATATATACCCTGGTGATTCCCAGGAAAATACAAACATCAGGCTGATGGAAATGACAAAACCCCGTTCTTGAAAAAGGGCACACTGAAGAGAACTCAAGCTGAAATGAAGATGGAATTAAAAATTTAATAGTCAAGTGCAGTGGCTGAAGCAGAAGACAGAATAACAACACTCAAAGGTAGAGTATCTAGAACAATTCAGCAAAGATTATGAGGTTTTTAAACACAAGAAAGAGACACATAGGAATATGGGACACCATATAAAACCAAACCTTCAAATCATAGGTATAGATGAGGGAGAAGATTCCCAAGTCAATGGCATAGACTAGCTCTTCAACAAGATCAGAAAAGAAAACACAGACAAAAGAAGCACACAGAACACTAATAGAAAAGAGCAGGACAGAAAATTTCCATAGTATACCATAGTTAAAATGCCCATTTTGCATAAACAAAGAACATATGGTGAAAGCTGCAAGAGGGGGGGGAAAGCAAGTCACAAATAAAGTAAAACAAACCCGAATGACAGCTGATTTCTTAATGGACACTTTGAAAGTCACAGAGACTAGAGCAATACATTACAAGTTCTAAACACATGGCAGCCAACCTAGACCTATAGATCTAACAAAATTATCTGCCATAATTAAAGGGGAAAGAAAAATGCTCTGCCATATAAAAATCCCATCTATCTATCTGTCTATCTATCCATCCATCCATCCATCCTAAAGCAAATACAGGAAGTAGTATTTCAGGCTAAAGAGAGAAATGGACATATCCAAGAGATAGTGGGAAGAAATACAAAGCCTTAATCATTAAGCCACAAAGTATGCTGAAAACACACACACACACACACACACACACACACACAAATAAAACAACTCCAAAACTCAACAACATGATAACAGCAGTTATAACATACATTTCAATGATGTTTTTAAATACATGACTATCCACCATGACCAAGTTGATTTTATCCCTGAATTCCAGGCATGGGTCAACATGTAAAAGTCAATAAATATAATCATACATATGAAAAGACTTAAGGAAAAAATTTACATGACCATCTCAATAGGTGTACAAAAAGTCTTTGATAAAATCCAGCAAGTCTTTAGGATAAACAGAACTAGAAAATATGTGGCTAGAAGGAGCATACCTAAAGATAATAAAAGTTATATATGAAAATTCCACAGCCAATAGCATCCTAAATGAATGGAGAACCTGAACTAATCCCACTGAATTCAAGAATGACGTAGAGCTGACCATTGTCACTCCTTTTCAATACTGTGCTTGAAGCACTAGATGAAGCAATAAAACAAGAGAAGGATATCAATGGGAGACAACCAGGGAAATAAGAAGTCTATCCATCGTTCCAGATAACGTGATACTATACAGTAGAGATCTCAAAAGTCCTACCAGAAATCATCTGGAAATGATACACGAATTCAGCAATGTGGCAGGATAATCAGCTTGCACAAGTAAATGGCTTTTCTTTTTAAGTCCACAACAATCATAGAGAGGAGATCATAAACACATTCTCATTCACAATATCTAGAAATAAATCTAGCCAAGGAAAATATGGCTTTTACAATGAAAACTTTAAATCTCTGAAGAAAGAGATAGGGAAAGACACTCAGAAATAGAAAGGTATCCCATGCTCATGAGTTGGTAGAATTAATATTGTGAAAATGACTATCTACAAAAAGCCGTTTACCAGTTCAATGTAGCCTTATTCAAAAGTTCTATCTCATTCTTAGAAGACACAGAGGGGGAAACACATATCGTAAAATTCATGTAGAACCACAAAAGATGCCAGATAGCCAAAACATTCCTGAAAACAAAAATAAAACCAACCAAACAAAAAGCAGTGCTGGAAAGATTACCATTTTATAGTGAGAATACTTTCCAAGAACAAGGTGGTCCCAAACTTCTTTGACATTTTAATATTTATTTTAAACTAGAATCTGGTTATATGTGAGGAAAAAATGACTATTGGATTTAATGTCAGTGAAGCAAGTTGAGAGAGAGAGAGAGAGAGAGAGAGAGAGAGAGAGAGAGAGAGAGGGAGGAGAGAGGAGAGAAGAGAGAGGGAGAGAGGAGGAGAGACTTTGTCTCTGTGTGTCCATTTGTCTCTGGTCATGCTCAGACCCAGTACTTCTCACATGGTGGGCAAGACCTCCAACACTAAGCCTCCCCTACCTCCAGTGGATTCACTTTCTCGGCATGTCTAAACATTAGAATAGTTTCCTCTTTCAAATCTCTCTAATGCATCATTAAATAAAACAATTTAGTTTGACAACATCTTTTTGATGTTGGCTGTATAAAAATAGCCCATGCATGTTGATATTGGCAGTGCTACATGGGGACTCTTGTTAAATGAATGTTAAATCTGTAAGTATGGGATTCCAATGAGAACCAGCTGTGGTGGGCTCTACATCAGACATAATGGTTGCTCCTGTGTGGAAGTTGCATGTCCCTTCTGTCTACTGTTACATGGTGTGGCCTCATTGCAGAACTTGTTCAATCAGAGTACATGTTCAGCTTTGACTGTCAATATGTTAATATTAAATATTAAGTCCTTGTTGGATGGCTGACTCTTGAAGTTTAGAAATCCATGGCATTGCTATCTGTAAAATTTTTGGTATCTATGAAGCTCTGACTGGCCTCAGATTCACTATATATATATGCAAGGCTGACTTTGAACTCACAGAGATCCAACTGCTTCTACTTCCCAAGTGCTGTGATTACAGATGTGCACCACCATGTCTGACTTCTGTCAATGGAATTTTAAACAAAGAATAAGTCTGTGATTTTAGTAGATCTGATGATAAATATATTTAATGAAATACAAGTAAATTGTAATGAATTTATTATAAAATGAGATCTTAAATATAGAGAACCATGGTCTGCCTTAGATTCCAATCCAGAGCAGGGGTTGCTAATCAGGATATCTGACATACAACATCAGGGAGAGACAAGATCACTTGGCTGCTGTAGGTACAACCAAGGCAAGGTATTTTGCTACACTACCCCCCTACTACTCTGAGGATCTCTGTGGGAAACTCTTCACTGGAGCTATTGTATCCTCCACAGCCCACAGGGTAGATATACCTGGATGGCATTTCAGTCTTTAATGATTGTTCCTCATATTGATTTTTAGATATCCCAAGGGCATATGGAGCAAGCACATTTTCTTCCAGAAGAAGAGGCATTTTTACCTCAGCCCCTAAGGTCTCCATGCTCCTGGCTTCATCAGGGTAATTGGCAGACAGGGATCAATATCTGAAAACAGTGAGAATAGGACCTTATTTCCCATTCCTGGACAACAGGGGAGCTGGCAATAACCAGTGACCTCCAGTTTCCTCTAGCTCTGCTTCACCTCCTGTTACTTGGTAGAATGGCATAAAACATGTTTTCTATAACAAAAATAAAAGGTGAAATGTGTATAGAATTGATGAGCTTCCAATTTTAATGCATAAACTACATTATTGTATTACCAACAGGAAACATATAGATATAAATGAAAACTTGTCCCTGAATTATTAAGGTTGATAGAGGAGATGGTAATTTATGGTGTTGGGATCAAAACTAAGGCTTGTATGAGCCTAAAATCCAGGTTCATTTCTACTGATAACACATTCTCATGTGTATCATAAGAGAAATCTATATTAGTCAGTGTTTTGAGTCATTGTGACCAAATACTAGAGAAAAGGAACTTAAAATGAGAAATATTTGTGTGGCTCACAGTTTTACAGTCGATTATGGCTGAGAGCGTGGTGGAACAGGGCAGAAACAGAGAAAAGCAGAAATACAGGAAGAGATGCTGCCAAGAGAGGACTCCAGTGACACAACCCAGGGTTCTACCTCCTTAAACTTGGGCCTCTCTCATACTTTCCAGTATCTTTCTTCAGCAAGAGATTATCCATTTATTATAGTAGAGCCCCACAAGCCTACTTCTCTCTGTAAACAGCATCACAGACCACCCCTGTCTCCAGCCTTCTCTTACCTGAGACAATGAGAGTTCAGAATAACCCACCTTACCATTGGTCTGTAGAACGTTAAATGAGTGCTGTCTTTATTAATTGGGCACTCAGGTCTGTATACACTGTTGAGCCTGTGCAGTGAGTTATGGTTAGAGAAATTTTAAATATACAAGCAGGTAAGATGTCTTTGAAATCCTGCTTTCAACATGAGGCTGTTTATATGTAATAAACGTCTCAATCAGAGTCTTAGTGGACTATAAAATGTTACACAGGTGACTGTAATAGGAAATAGCCCATTAGCCTAATTATCTATGAAATTATTCTCCCACCTTATATTAAGAAATGCTGCTCTCCATGACCTAAGATTTTTTTAACTCCTTCATTCAACTGTATCATGTTGTAAATTTTAAATGATACAAAAGCAATTTATAATTTTCTTGTGAGTTTCTAGAGACACACTTCTATGATCTGCTATGTTGGTATTCTTACTAGTTACTATCCTCAATCCTTGGGAATAATAGGCACTCAGTATGATTGTGAATGATAGATGGATTAATGTAACTGATGTATATGCAAAGGGCCATTTAACAAGCTACTGTTACAATGAATAGGAACAGACAGTATTTTTACATTTCAAATCCAGATAATCCTGTGATTGTTAAACTAATGTAATGAAGATTCATTGAGACTTTAGAGACTTTATAGCACTTGCTAAATACAATGAGGAAAATGATTTATTTTTTCTGTTGACTGTTCATTATCTTAAGTTCAATAGAATGACAAATGAACGTTTTACTTAGTTGTTTTCAACAATTTAAAAATACATTGGAGTTTCAAACACAGAAAATTATGAAAACTCTACAAAAACAAATACAAAGTTTGAGGTGGTAAATAAGTGTGAACTCTGGTAGAAGATAAGATTGAAAGAATGATACAAGGCACAGAATTGGGATAGCTTTTCATCCCTACTGGAAAAACAGGGGAAGATGGCCTGGTCCAATTAAACAGACAATGAACAAACATTCCGAGTTCTCCTAATGATGTTTTAGAGGGACTATCAGTTATACATATATTCATTTCATCTTTGATTGAACTGGGTGATAGTTTTTCTTATTAGTCATGATTGACATTTAGCTTCTAATAATGCAAAGGTTGCTTAGAATGCATAATTCTTGAAGAGTAGCAAAGCTAAGAAATTATCTTTGGAAATGCATGCTTATAACTGTCTTTGTAATAGTTTTCAATTCAATGAACTATAATAGCTGAAAGTTGACAGATGTGTTGGACTCACAGTTTCCCAAATATTGTTACCAATTTCTGTCTTTATGCAAACCATAATGGTAACGTGCTTTAGATGTGCGCAAGGCGTTTATGATCTGAGATTTAAAAAGGAAAAGGAAATCACTATAATTGTTTCTTTAAACTGTGTTGTCTAGATCAACTTTTGATAACATGCAATCTAAAACAAAAGAGAGCTGACATTAAGTTTTAAGTTATCCATTGACCCAGCTGCAATGCAAAAGAATATTTAGTGTTGTAAGATGATTTTGTTAGGAGGAACATAGGCCATTTGGTGTGATAATTGAATCTTTCATAAAATATTTTATAGGAATTTACCAGCCATTTGGATAGCTGCATTCTTTGACTAAACATCTCTGTATCTCTTTTATTCTTTCTGTGAATCTTGTTTTATCTCTGTCTTTCTCCTCCCAAAAGTATAATTTCTATAGACTTTTTAGCTTGATCATACAGAACTATGTAAATTGCTTAACCTATTTCCATCAAAATACACAAAATGGTTGACAAAAGGAATTTGAAGAAAAATGGACTCATTAGATCATAAGTTGAGGATATACCCCATTATGCTTGGAAGGCACAATGGAGGCTGGTCACACTTTATCCTCAGCAAGTACCACAGATGCCCAACTCATGGAATAGTCCCACCCACGTGTAGAATGAGACATCTGACCTCAACCTACCAAATTCAGAAACTCCCTCACAGATGTGCTCAGATGTTTTATTTTTTTTTTTTCTAGGTGATTCTAGGGCCCTTCAAATTGTTACTATATCATCAGAACTGAGGCCCTGAAGAATGTAGTAGATTCCTGAAAAATATCATTTTCCCTGGAATCAGTTGTTTGATATAGTTCAATAAGCAGTAATGAGAACAATGTATTTGTAAAAAAATAGAGGAACTCCTTTTAATGCAAATCTGTGGCTAAAGTACCTAACAGAGAAGGTAGGAAATGGGATGATGCCAATCCCTACTCACCAACTTACTGGCATGGGCATCCTAAAGGTAGGCATGTTGGCCTGGTTTACATTGGTGGCTTTTATGAAATAGATTAAAAGCTTATCTCTTGATACGTCAGTTTATGCCCTGAGTAGAGGTAGAAATTAACCAACAGTTACAGTTCTGAATCACAAAAATATCACAAGTGATTCATGGCATATGCATACTTTAAAGGCCTGCATATGATATGATACTGATAGAATTTTAATTCAAAAGCCCAAGGGCGTTTACATATCTCAAAACACCATAGCATTTCAATTGCTAATTTCTTCTTTCAAAGTACATTCTGAACCAAAACTTGCAGAGTATTTGGGTTCTGAAGACTTAAAATAGGAAATGAGTAATTTCAATTTCTGGCTTTTACATTCTCGAGTTTGGTGTACAGTCGTCCCCTAGTATCCATGGGGGACCGGTTCCAAGAGACCCTTTCGATCTCCAGCATTTCAGATGTAGCTGTTCGTTATATAGGACAGTACAGTGTTAGCATCAAACCTTCTCAACCCTTACAGCAAGGTATTCAAGATGATGTTCAGAATATTTACAAGGCAAAGCACAGTATCAGTAGTTGTTGAAGTGTTGGTATAGAATAATGGGGAGAAAAGTTTGTATTTCTTTAAATAGCTTTATTAATTCTTTGATAATTTCACACACTGTCTTTTGAACATTTGTATCCCCTTTTCACACCTCCTATAAGACACACCCCATTCCATACTTGCCCAACTTTGTTTACTCCTTTTTTAACCCACTGAGTAACATTAATATTTCCTACATACTGTTGGGTGTGTGGCTATTCACTAGAGCTAGTTAGACCACTCATGGGCCACACTCTTAAATAAAATCAACAATGCTACATGATTTTTCAAATACGTAGTTGTAGGTATTGTAGTGGTTAGTGTTATCTACTTAACAAAATCTAGAATCATCTGGGAGACAGGCCTCTAAGTGTTCCTGAGGGGACTTATGTGTATAGCTTGAATTTGTATGGGAAGACAAGCCACTGTGATGCATTTATTCACTGACTCAGATCCTGAATGTATCGGGGAGAAAGCTGAGCAACCGTAGGTCTCTACTGTTCTCCCTGCAGATTGTTTGGTCAGGTCCATCAAGCTCCTGCTCACTTGACTTCTCTAAAATAAAGCCTCCTTTCCAAAAGTTGCCTTGTCAGAAAAACAGCAACAAAGGAGGAACCAATGTCATTGGATTTGTGAGTGGGGGACCCATTATCAGGAGAGCCAATAGTAAACACACAGACCTGGGGTTGGGTACGTGCTCTGAGAAAGACTATGTCCATCAGTCAGTATTGCTTTATGCCCTTCATGTTGCTTTACCAAGCCAGGTAAAGCTGTAAGTTTTTCTATTTAATTTCTGATTTCTAACTAATATTTAATCTTGATTATTCAAGTTCAATTGCAACAGGCCTTTCTGGTATGGTGAAGCTGTTTAGCTTTTGAAACAACTAAATTCTGTATTAACACATTCTATTAATTTTATTGTATATCACACTGAATTTATTGCTGAAGGCCCAAGGGTGGCCCTTGTTTTTTCTGTCATCCAGTGGTTTGTATTATAAAAGGCAGGGTGAAGTAAGCACACAGCTTTGTCACACTTTGACCTTTGAGTACACCTTTCTTTTGCTCTCTAGGATGTCTTTGGAGCCAACCACAGAAATCTCTGTTTCTATTTTAGACATTCTCACCATTAAGGAATCTTGCCTACTGAGATATTTATTGCTTAGTCCACCAGATTTTTCCCTTTATGAATTAATTGTGTGCATCTTTATTCAAGCTGACTGTAACCATTTGATCTATAATGCAAACAGAAAAATTGTTTAACCAAAGATTTGTTTTGAACTGTGTTAGTATCTCGATACATCAGTTGTCTGGAACAATGTATAAATTCACATTCAATTTTAATAGTCTTGCAAAGCAAATATAAATTACAGTGAGGTTTGGAAATTCCTCATGGCATTTTTCATTGTCTGATTGATTTTTTCCCCCAAAGACTTAGAGCCATGCAGAATGTATTGTTCTAGCCATGTCTTCTATAATTTATATAACTTCAAATCTCAAGGCCAAATCTGGATGGAGATGAAGATGGGTCTGAAAGTCAGGGATAGCACCATGCTATTAGTGACTGTAGCTGCTGTCATTTCAAATGCCTCTCCCCTTTAAGCAATTTAAAGTCTTGGCTCTTTCTTGAATGAGTGCATCCAGTGGAATGAAATGTGGTGTTCATTTGCAAGAGTTCTGAGAGCACAGGGACCATCCCTAAACTTAGACTAAGATCTTTTTAAAAACCTTTGAATTGTGTGTGTGTGTGTGTGTGTGTGTGTGTGTGTGTGTTTATGTATGCATATATATATGTGTGCATATGTCTGGGTGTCTATGTGTCTGTATTCTCTTTCTCTGTCTCTGTGTGTGTGTGTGTTTATGTGTACATATATATGTGTGTATATGTCTGTGTGTCTATGTGTCTGTATTCTCCCTCTCTCTCTCTCTTTCTCTCTCTCTCTCTCTCTCTCTCTCTCTCTCTCTCTGTGTGTGTGTGTGTGTGTGTGTGTGTATGAACTGAAGTCAGGATCCTTCCATTTTCTGCTGGGATTGTGCCATTCCAGGTTGCTCTGGTGACAGTCAGAGCCTCTTGTATAGGAAAGTAAGCCACAATTCATAGCAATTCACAGATGTTTTTTAAAGATATACCAAACAAAACTCTGCCTTATTCCTTTTCTTTGGATAAACTCATATGCAAATGCTATTAAAGTGCTACAACACAAAGGTTAATTGATACCTTGTCACAGATACTAGGGTTTCAGGGGAACTCCAATGCAAGTATATCATTTTTGTATTTAGTTAAGGGTACTTTTTATGTATGGATAGCAGTGAGGAAGGGATCAAACATTTTATTTTCTGTTCATCTAATGACATTATTGTAAAACACCACACACGCGCACACACACATACACACACACACACACACACACACACACACACCATTCTCTCTCTATACTGATGTAACACTTCTCAAAGGGGGATACTTTGGCCAATTGAACATTCATAGACCACTGTTGAACATACTTACACAACAGAGACTGCCTCTTGACTGCTTTAGGACTCAGTGTCATGTAACCCTCTAGATAATGAAATGTGTGTGACCCAATCATTAGCCAGTTTCCGTGTTTGTCCGCAAGGCCATCTGAATCAGGAGAACTGTCTGACCTGCAAATAATCTTCAAAAGCCTAAGCTAGTTTTTGACTGGGTCAGTAGATCCAAACTTGGGCCAGAAAAACTACTTGACAGAATCTGGAGCAAATTAAGTGGATATTATATTAAGCTAGTGGACACAAGAGTAGTTTACTAAACTCAAATTGCTAAATGATACAGGAGATGAAAGCAATCCATTGTAACATGAAGGAAGATAAAAGGCTGTTGAGTTTTCAAATACCCTGTTTTTTATGGTCATTGCATTAAACTCTCCTCTAGCTACATTAAAAGAAGTGCTAAGTTGCACTTCTTTTTTTTATGGTCATTGCATTAAACTCTCCTCTAGCTACATTAAAAGAAGTGCTAGTTGCATTATCATATTTGGAGAAAATCTAACAAATGCAGTTTTGACATATAAGGGTTTTGTATTTTTTGTTTTTACCCAAACAATCTCTACAGTCATTAAAATATGTTTTTATATTAAAAGAACCAGGAGAGAGAAAGAGAAAGAATGACATTTCTCATTTCTTTTGTCTCACAGTGTACAACATACAATTTCTTTCTCCTCAAATCATAAACCCATAATTTCATTTATAACTATATGACAAGATAATGCCAAATTGAGAGTAGTTGAAACTAATTAGTTTTCATGATACTGCAAATTGAAATTGTTGTAACTTTTCCTGTTAATAGCACATATACGAACTAAAATTTCAATAATATACTTTTGTCTCCACTGGATTCAAACTTTTGGGGTAACAGCTACTCTTTCTAGATCTTGGTCAAAGAGATTTTCCTTAGCAAAGTACTTCTAATGACTTAGTCTGTTTTCACTGTGGTTATTTATAGCACTGTGCTCATTTTCTTTGTTGAACTTCTTATAGGACATACTTACACATATTCATGGGGAGATAATTGTATTCTACAATGAATTTTAGCTTCTTAAGAGTAGCCACTAATAACTTTACATTTGTAATTTTATGTTAGGATGAAAGTCAGTGTCAGGCATCCGGCAAGTGTTGATCAAATGTCCGTGGAAAGGGGAAGCTAATGAAGGGCTATTACTTCTTCATTCCTGCAACATCCGGTTCAGTGCTCACAAGGAGAATCACTGAGGGGGTCATGTTCCAGGCACAGCCC
>JADRCH010000066.1:1796843-1824258 GCA_019843965.1 Rhynchomys soricoides | reverse complement strand
AGAGATGGAGAGGGAGAGATGGGTTTAGAAGAAATTTGGGGCAGTAACAGTTTTTGTTTGGTTGGTTCGTCTTGGTTATTTTGTTGCTGTTGTTGTTTCCTGAGTGAAAGGGAAAACAAAAGAAACTGTGATATGCGATCAGTACCTGTCCTTAGCCTGAGCATTGAAATTCATGATCTGTAAAAAGCCTGCAAAGGGGATAGGGTGGGAGCAAGTAGAGAGGTAGAGAAAGCACAGTCCTAGGACATGTTTGAACAAGGTACTATTATTAAGAAGATGGAAATTAGTACACATGAAAGAATTCATCAGAAGTCTAGAATGACTACATGGATGTCAGGACAAGAAATTATATCAGGAAAATTCAGAGACATCTCATCATGATAAAAAGTCAAATTTCAAGAGGACATAACAGTACTAAATGTGTCAGCATCTGCAGAGAAAATTTCTTGTGTACTATATGGATATAGCACCTGTCCATAAAATGCTGATTGGTCTAGAAGATTAGGCAGGAAATAGAAGGTGGGATATCTGGTAGAAAGTTTTCATTCTGAGACAGAATCAAGGGGGAAGGATTCTCCCAGGAAGATGGAGTGGATAGCATGGGAGCTAAGCAGAAGTAATCAGCCATGTGGCAAAACTTAGAATAGAATAATGGGTTGATTAATTTATGAGGTAGTTGGAGAATAGCAAAAGCTTCACGCCAAGGTATTTGAAAATATAATTTGAGTCTTAGAGTGGTTATTCTGGGAGCTTTGGGACAGGAGAAAAAACACCCCACTTTTACATGTATATAACGGCAGAGTGCCACACTCCAGTGAGCATACCTTGATGGAAACCAGAATGATGAGCCCACAGCTATAGATGAAAGTTCAACATACCATACCTAGTAACTGATGGGATAAGTAGAAAAACTGATAAATGTATACAAGACTCAAATAAACTGTGAACCAGAATGACCCACTTTAGTACCTCTACAGCCAACAGAGCACAGGCATCTAGAGCGCCTGTAAAGAGAGACCTTATTATGGGCCGTGAGACAGATCTCAGTCAGTCATGGAGGGGTGTATTCATTCAAATTGTGATCTGTGACCCGAGGAACAAGTGCAAAGTGGTAATGGAAAAGCACCTTGAAATTTGCCAACTACATAGAGGCCAAATAACATATTGTCAGATGATCCATATTTCAGAGAAAATTTAGGAAGTGATTTTGAATGGACTATAGATGAAATCACTACCAAGCAAGATGGGTAGCATGCGACTATACAATAGAGGCTATATTTGTGCAGGGAATGCTTATGTTAAGAAAAATGTCCAATCAGAAACCCAGTTGTGTACCTAAAATACTATGTAGCAAAACCAGTAAAGGAATAGCAAGAATAGCAAGCAAAACAAAGAAGCCATGAACATAAATCAAGGACTGGATTACATAGAAACAAAGAAGCAGCAAAAGATTAGCCAGACAAGAGGCAGTTCCTGTGAGGAGTCTGTGTAATTGCGAAACCCTTAGCCAAGTCACTGGTTAGATTTTAAAGAAGAAAGAGATTGATATACCAAGACAGGTATCACTACAGGCTTCACCAGGATAAAAGGGGTATTCAGGAGAATACTGTGGACATCTATAGCAGGTAAATCTGACAATTAAATGAATACTGTGGACATCCATAAGCAGGTAAATCTGACAATTAAATGGACAATGTTTTTGAAAAAAAAATAAAATAAAATTCTCCTATGACGAAATTGGTTATGAAAAGCCAAAATGTACTACAAATTTAAATTAATTGTGTAAAATCTCCATGAATTCAAACAAAGACAAGGAAAAATTGTCAGTCATGCAGGCAGCCTTACAGAAAATAAAGTAGGAGGTGATACAACTTTTAATCTCAGGCTTCAGTATTCTGCCACCAGAACCAAAGGCATGAGAATCAATGAAAACTACTGAGCAATGTTACTCTCTTCTAATAAGTTAGACATAAAAACAAAATGTCATTTATAATCAGGTAAAATTATAAAATGTAGGGATGGAGTGATGTCTCAGTGACTAACAGTACTTGCTGCTCATATGGGGTACCTGGGTTTGTTTCACAGCTACCAATGCCCTGTGAGAACTGAACACATGCAGTTCACTAAACATGCATGCAATCAAAACACTCATACACCTAGAATTATAAAATTTGAGGGCTTGAGAGATTGCTCAGCAGTTAAGGGTACTTAGTGCTCTTCCAGAAGATGTGAGTTCAGTTCCCCGTTAACCAGTCAGGCTGTCTGTGACTCCAGCTCCAAGGGATCTGGTGTATCTGAACTTTGTGAGTCCTTGCACTTGTGTGGGGAAGTTCACATATGTGTGTTTGCATGCACACATTCTTGCACATAATTAAAAAGAGTAACAGTAAGTCTCAAAAATATGCAATGCTTCTTAATAAATTTAACACAATGGTCATGATTTCTACACAAAAGCCACAAAATAACTCTGATATTTTAAAATAGTGAAGTAATAGAGCAGTATTACCTGATGATAAATGTAAAAAACTCAGTGTTTCTAAGCTTTTATTTTCTTTAGTCAATTGTTTTAAAATAATCTCAGCAAGAATCCTACAATATATGTTTTATAGATTGATGAATTTATATAAAATATTAATGATATACATATGTTTTTTAAAAAATAATCAAAGAAATAACAGAGAATACATAATGTTTGCCTTCAGTCTTAGTATAAAACTATCTGAACGAGTACAACAGTCATAACAGTATGATATTTCAATATCAATATTTACATAGAACTATATGAAAACCAGGAAGTTCTCACATATGATCAACTGATTTTTATAAAATATCAAAGATTGTTCAGTTTATAAATACTGTGTTATTTAACAAATGATGAGGAACAATTGTATATCTCTTTTTGAAAAAAAGATAATTTAATCACAATCATTATCTTAGATAGAAAACCTCATTCACACTAAGTCATAATCCTAAAATCTATACTACTTAGAAAATGAAAACATAATCCACAGACTTACTAGAACACCAACATGGAGATAAAAATTACATAAAATTATGTAAGAAGACTTAAAACTGTCTTAGAACAAGGTCTGTGTACAAATGATTTGAAGATACTCATCACACAGGGAATATGAATAGCTAGGAAGTAGATGAACAGATGCTCAACACAATTAGTCATTTCAGAAACATGAATGGAGAGCACATAGAAACCCCAGATCATATATGTGTGAGAGAGTCTGTGTGTGTGTGTGTGTGTGTGTGTGTGTGTGCACGTGCGTGTGTGTGTTTACTGAGCACATGCAAGGTCCTAATTTCAATTCTCAAAACTGCAAAAGGAGAAAAAATACTCATCAAAATTGTGCTGAGATTCCAGCCCACCACACTCGCACTGCCAATTAATGAAAAGAAGAGGAGAAAACAGGAACCAGTTCCTTCCTTGTGCCTCGGTATAGATAGATACCTGATTTCCCTGATGTAATTTATTGAAGACACTGTACAGTTCACATTGTGTGTTCTTAATGTCTGTGTTGAATAGCAGTTGACAAGAAGTATGTGGTTCAGTTCTGGGCTCTATGTTTCTACCTCCATGAGACAATATGTCTATCCTAATACTGGTACCAAGTTATTTGGATACTGTATCTTTGCCCTGCAGTTTGAAATTAGCTATAGGATATTCCCAGCACTATACCATCATTGCTGTAGATGACACTGGACTCCATGTACTGGGCTTCCCTGTCACCTCCTTCTGGTAGGACGCAGCGCACAGTCTCAAGCCACGGGCTAAGTGATAAAATAGGAAAAGTCCTTACATTTGGGGGGAGTTCTTTCTGTGATTTTTTCTGATTAAACTGAATCAGTGTGTATCGGTTTGGTTTGCGTTCTTGGAGTGTTCGAAAGCTTTATGTCTCTGTGGATTCGGTTAAGTTTCTTTTAAAGTGAATGTGGTAGTGGCATGGGCCAGGGTGCTTTTAAGTTGCAGTTGATACAGGTAAGCTCTCCAGTTCTGCAAGATGCAGCTCAGGTGCTTTGCACAGTAAAGAATAAACGAGAGAGTGCCCCATCCTCAGATATGAAGTGACTGAATGATTTTCTGTATTTACACCTCTTCATCAGTAATTGAGTGCTGTCAACCGTGAGCATGAAGCTCATAAACTTGGTAAGATGATAATGACAGTGTACTATAATGCTATTAATTATGTAATATTTCTTATGACTAACACCACCACTTTACTTTCTGTTAATATTAGACTCAGGTATTAATGAATTTATACTGAATATTAAGTGTTGACAACATGAAAGAACCTCTCATCTTGACCCTGCAAATTGAAAATGATGTTTTTATTATCTGTACTTGAGTGCATCATACCCTGATGAAGCAATGAGAAAGGCAGTTGACTGGTGACATTCCTGGGGAAATAGTTCCCTTTTATGAGTGATGGCAAATTTAATGAATATTCTTTTCAATTATATCAAGTGGCATGTACAGAAATGTGTCTGCTTTTTTTTCCCTGAAGCTCTGGAATTCAGAGTTCTCAAGGTTGCTCAAAGGTTAGCATTTAACAAGGATTCATTGAATTTCCTAGTGCCAGAAGTCTTAAGGGTGACTATGATCATTGTTGAATTCTCACTTCCTTTAGACATCAAAATATCACGAGTAAATCATTCTTCATTGTCGAGTTTCCTTTCTGCAGCTATATTATTGCATATGTGGGTGAAATCCTAACTAGTGTTTCTACCACAGATCTCTTTAAGGCTTGAAAATCCATTATACATAAGGGCAGGAGTGAATGACAACGAGAGCTTTTGATTATATGAAAACGGATGGGGGAGGGGCTCAGCCATATTGATTATGTGGCTCCATGTTTGACATATCTCCCATTGGCTTTCTGGATTCACCTCCTACTCTTTTGCTATTGACAGTTGAGAAGACACTCATTAAATAACGTGGGGGTGTGTTCAAAAGAACAAGAGTTAGAAATTATGAGACAATGTTGAAAGCATGTCATCTATTGAACTGTAATAAAAATAAATACATTTGATTAACAATCAAAGTTTTTTTTTTTTTAAAGTAGTTACATTTGCCTTATTTAGTTTGAAGCATCTGTAGGGAAAAGAGAAGACAGGCATCTTGTGCATCCGGTCTTTGTACTGGTCACTCCCCCTGGTCCAGTAGCTGAAATGACTCAGCGACTGTTTTGTTAGTCCAAAGAAGGCAGAACAGAACACCAGCCATTACATAGGCACAAAGACAGTGCATCTTGTCTATGTCCTTGCCAGTGCCCTTGGTCCAATAGCTGAAATGACTCAGCGACTGTTTAGCTAGTCTGAGGTGTAACACTAGCCGTTATATAGTATAGGACTCTGTCTTTTTAATGACTCCCCATTTCAAAGCAGGCACCTGGAGCCTTCTACTATGTGCATGTAATGTTTTTGAAATGATTCTTCTGGTACTTAATGAGAACTTCACTAATTCAGGCAAAAACTACATCAGTAGGAAAGGCAAGGATGAAGGGAGGTGTTAGAGAGGAGGAGCGGATGAATTGTCTCTAGGAGTCTGAAAACTGAAGACTGGAGAGGAGCAGATCTTCCTTAGAATAAAGTAAATGAAAGATCATGAGATACATGGGGGAGTGGGGACATCCTCCCAGTGCTGATAGATTCCGTCTGGAAAGGCATGGTGTTGTTTTGTTGTTTGGCTTGCTCACTGTAAGCCTGATGAGGATTTAGTAACAGTCTCAGCTTTGTCCCTCATTCACACTCTAGTGAAACACTGAGTCCACAGAACTCAAATATTTGAATCTTTTTAATAATTCCATTCTTTACCTGAGCTCCATCAGTTTTTGTCACAATCATCAGGACCCAGATGAACTCCTTCCGACTTTCCTTGGCATTATGGTAATCATCTGCAAGTGTTGACTTCTCTTGCAAGGAACCCACTGCTGATTATTAATGCATCTCTAATAGAGCTTGCATCATCTGTTTCTCGTATCTGTTGATCCCCAGGTGTACTGTATGGACTGATTTGCCCTATTAGTGTCCGTACGTTGTGCAGGATTAGAGACACCCATTGAAATTTTAAGTGGGAAGACACTCTTTTAAAAGAAAATTAATACTATATTTAGATTTCAAATGTTTTCCCCTTTCCAGGTCTCCCCGTGAAGATACTCTTTATTTGTTAATAACCAATGCATGCTGCTACTAACTATATATTCCCTCTCTGATATGTGATGGATCTCTAAGATTTTATCTAATCACTGAAATTTATACCATGCCTAATATCTCAATCAGAAAATCTGTAAAATGGTTTTGATATCGGTAACTAAAAGCATATGAGACTTTAAGAATAGACCCATAGAAGATGATTTTTCATGAAATGCCCTTAGTTAAGTATGGAAGACCACTACAGTTTGCAAAAATTGAAATATAGTGGCTGAGACAACCACACTTCCCTTTTTAAGAAAACCACTTTCATTTTTAATGAAGGTGCGAACTGAAGTGGTCTTTAATTTTAATTAATTTATTTATTAATGTATTTATTTTGTTTGTGTGTGAGTGTGCACAGTTGTGCTCATCTATGGGTACATATGTGAAAGTCAGGGGACAACCTGAGGAAGTTGGTTCTCCCCTTCCACCAGGAGGGTCTAGAGCATCAAACTCAGGACATTGGAGGAAGGTTGCCTATGCCTGGAGCAGGCATCTCACCAAACCCAAACTGACATTTTCAAAAGTGAAGGAGACCTTGTACCTCCCAGTTTTCTTTGCTCTATGATGTAACTCCCTCCCACATCTTCTCCAGAGAAGCTTTGTGTTCCCTGCTGCTGCTTCCTCAGACTGTTCTCTCAAGACAGGAAGCAGCTCCATGCTGTGCTTGCTCAGGGAGACTCTGAACATTGGCCCAGGACTCTGCGCTGTTCAGTGTTCCACATGAGCTTCACCTGGGCTTTGACTTAATATCATATTACAGCTTCCAGACTTCCTACAGTCCCTCATGCCATGCATTTTTATGGTTCAACAGTTTACATCTTAATAATTCTTATTCTGTATAAAAGCTTATTAAAGATACTGTATCAAGCAATAGAAAAGCCCTGACTTTGCTCTCAAGATAAAAGAGTCAAAACTACAGAAGAACATTTTAGTTTTTTTCTGAAATTAAAGGAATCATTGAAAGTGTGTGAACCCAGGACCATATCTGGGCATCATGGGATATTATTCTTTGTTAACCTATCTTTCTCCTGGTAGAGAAATAGGACTTTTAAATGGAAAGCTTCCAGTTTGTTCGATATCTTTTACTTCCTCTTCTGTACCTGCTGAAGCATGACATCTATTAAAGTCATGTTGAGTACTTGAAGTGGGGAATTCTGATGCTATCTCTGTTCTTTGTCTTTCTCCCTAGCCTAGATTCTAGGTAAGATACAGGAGAACAAGCATGATACAAGTTAGAAACAACAGTTGAGCAAGACTTTGAAGCCTCTTAGCTTTCCAAGCTTTTCAGTTCATGAATAAGTCACCATGAAACACTCCAAAGCATCATTTTTCCTGATATTTTTACTCCTGACATTAGCAACAGAACATGGAATGAGGAATAGATGCCTTTCCTTTATTGTAACAGTGGCTGGTAAACCACATTGAGCAAACCCTCAAAAGTAACTCATGGTATGATATCTTAAAAACAGTCGCAGAATTACCTACCTCTGTCTTGGTGACATAATTAGTTTGGCCTGTCAGATGTTATTAGATAAAAGTACACATTAACAAGTCCATCTCAGTGAGCATTTGAAAAGATGCTAACAGATGAGCAATACATAAGCAGCTGAGAATCTCTGTAACAGCTATGACAGCAAGAGATGAACAGTCTCCAGATAGGTAGGAGAGTTGCTCAGTACGGCACCCAGGGTCACTGGTATGAGAAGGAGCAGCTGGGAGAAATAAGAAAGCTCACAGGATTGTCTTTTTATTCTAAACACTGTTCACATTTTATGAGGAAACTGAAATGTGGTCTAATATTAAACAGACATGTAAGAAATTATTAACTGGTGTCTCATATTCTAGATTGTCTCTATCATGTGCTGGTAAATGTTGGTACAGTTCAAAAGGTCTGGATGATAGAGATGGGAGCTGGATTTCTGATAGGAAGGTGAAGAGACATCTGGGAAATGTCAGTAATCGTGAGTTGACTTTCCTGCTGTAAACCAAGTGGTGGCCTCAGCAGGGATGCAGACATGGGATGCAGAGGAGATTCATCAGTTCAGTGATCTAATCGAAGCCACACACACCTGGTACAAGACCTGGAGGGGCACAATAATATGAGGCAAGGCCTACATTTCAGGCAGAGAGTCTTTAATCTGCATTTGGGATATGGCAGCCTCTGTCTTGAGACGTTTCAGTGGCTCGGTTGCTACCATTACGATCTTCTGTCCCTGGTGGTCATTTGATGCAGCCAGGAGCTTCAGAGCAGTTATAGCAAGGATCATCTGCTGAGGTTTTCTAGGCTAGCTCCGAGTATGATTGATGGTCAGGTGTCATGGTTAGGGAGGGTTGCTCATAATCATTGTGATGCCCTGTTCCTGACAAACTTTCAGCTTCTCCATCTAACCTGTACCAGCATGTTACCACACCATAGGGAGCAGAGATAAGAGCCCCTGCTTTCTGTATAGTACACCTGGGCACAGTAAATGTAAATGAGATGCATCTCACAACCAACATAAACTTTGAACAGCACACAGTTAGTTCACATAGTGCCCATGTGTTGCCCCCCACCCCCAGAGAGCACAATCCTATATAATAAAGAGGAGAGCTAAAAATTAGTGGTCTGGTGCTAATGAAAACTGCACAGATGGGACCATCAGGACGGCAGGTCCAGGTGAGTGTAGGAATACAGATAACAGTATGCTGTTATCTTCCTTCAACCTGCCATGTGCTCAACAAGCAGGAGAGAAATCGTAGACAGCAACAGATGAATATTTTAAAGTTACTGTATTAGGTCATTATATGCCTGCTTGTTTTTGCTCTATGTTTACATCAGATATAGAACATCATTATTACTGTTACTATGTTTAATAACAATGAATTTTTCCAAGATCTCCTTAGATTACCACATCAGCTGAGAAATAAATCAGCTTAGCTGTTCATTCAACTAATTGCTCTTTACTGAACACTTATGTTGAATAAATCCTATACCTCTTATCTGATTCTTTGGACTCAAAGCTTACTTGGGTTTAACATGAAAACATTGGAGGTAAAATCTTTGAATGTATATCAAGTTTATTTCAAGGGATTAAGTAACTTTGTCAGCTTTTCAACCATCTGGCTGATGTTAACATCTGAATTAACTTTTGGGAGTTGAAGTCTAAAAATCATTTCATTTTAATAATAATTGACCTCCAGATAAATTTGAAATGTATAATTGGAATGAATTTGGTGCTTATAAGCATGACAATTATCATTCTATACATAATAACTAAAAGCCTATAACTTACTTGTCTATGTCTATAAAGCCTTTGATGTAATTTACAGTTTTAAAACTGCTGTAATCAAAATAATTAGTGTGATCAGAGACAAATTAACAGGCAGAGACAATTGACAGGCCGCAAGGAATATTTTTATGGCAACTAAAAATTTAGTTCACTTAGAAATGTCTACGTTTGTGCCATGGATGTCTGCCTGGTATCAGTTATTAATTAAAATTACGTAGCTACTAAGGACAAGGGTAGACAGCCTATTACTGTCTGCCAGGAGCCACCATCAGTACTTTATCTCTGTGATTTAATCACATTCCCACAACTCTGAGGTTCATTTTACTGTTCCTATCCCAGTCTTTGAGATTAAGATACTGAGCTGAAGTTGCCTGTCCAGCTTGTTAGGGCTCCAGAGAACTGGATACCACTCCAGAAGTCTAACTACAGCCTCCTGAGTTGACAAACATTAATTCAGATTATTAACTTAATGGCCATGTGTGGATTATATTTTAATGCAATGGGCAATAAGCTTTAATAATTCACATGGTTCCCTGTTAAGGGGAATAAAACTGTTGCTTTTCAGATGGATATTTCTCATTCCGTCTCGCTGTAAACTATTCTCATACGATCTCACTGTAAATGCAGGAAGTTATTAGTCATTTGAAAATAGCACGTTGTCCTCATCTCTTTAACATTTAAGATCATAACAACTCATCCCTTTCCTTTCCTCCCTTTGAACCTCCTACCTACTCCTTCCCTTTCTCCTTCAAATTCACGCACTCTCGTTTACTAATTGTTACTGCATTTGTGTATGTATTTGCATGTATATTCTTAAATATAGTCTGTGTAGTCTGTTTAATGTTACTTGTATGAATGTTTTCAGGGCTGACCGTTTGGCCCTGGACAACTGATAGGTGTGCTCTTCCCTGCGAAGACCACCTCTGCCTCTCCCAGCTTTCCTTGGTTTCCTACAGGTCTTCGTGCAGGGTTGAGGTCTTAAAAGCTTTTCTCTACCCTGTTTGGCATGCTCATTGGTGCTATCCTTGTTTGACTCATATGAGGATGGTCCTCTTGGTGAGACTTTATGGGTGTAGGTTCTGATGTTAGTAGGAGACACAATCTCAGGTAAATTCCTTGATCCTTGGACTGTTGCCTTCCTTTCATCTCCTCTTCTGCAATGTTCCCTGAGCCTTAAGGTACAGGAGTGTTTTTATAAATGTATCTATTAAGTCTTGGCTGCACAACTCTCCTTTTGCTTGATTCTGGATTTGTTTTTTTTTAGGGGTTTTGTTTGTTTGTTTTATGTATTTTGATGTAAAGAGAAGTTTCCTTGATGAGTGGAGAAGACTATACTTATCCGTGAGTATAGGAATAAACGCTTAGAGATTATTGTTAAGGATTGTGGTGGCTTAGTGAATAGTGATTATAGGTTTTCCTCAAATAACCATGACTTCACTATCACTGAGTAGTTAGTTAGGCTTCCAGCACCACACAGGAGAGTCCTCTTGTTGAGTGTGTCTAAAAGTCCAATTAAATAGTTATCTTAAAATATTCTGGAAGTAAATAATCTATAAGTGTAATATTGCATGTTATTTTAAGTAGTGTGTTGCAATATATAGCCAAGTATGATGTCCTTGCAAGGCTATGAATTATTCCTTTATGTAGTGTATCTACAACATATGCATTACCAAACTATTGTTTACATAATAGCATCAATTTTACCAGATTGTTTGTCCTGGTGTCCTAATATTTGTGACTGAGTTAAGCTTACTTTAACAGTGGTCCTGAAGCACAAAATGAGTGATGCTAGTCAATCGTACATCATACTAGGAGGAGACAGAGTCTGCTTCCTGTAGGCCTAAAGGAGAAAGTACAGTATTTGTAATGAAAAACAGACAAGCCACATTTGCTTAAGTATAAGTCAAGTGTATTGTTATAATTGCTGTTGTTTCTATCAATTGTTAACTTCTTAACATGACTGGTACATAGTTACATTGTGTAACACTAAATGATGTAAATACAGCACATCCATTCATAGAACTATCTCCAGCAGACAGGGTAAACTGTGCTGTACCTGACCTGTCTCGCCATAAACTGCCTTCACAACTCCTTGCTGCTGCTTTTTCTGTCTTCATAATGTTCATGTGCAGCATAGCACTGAATAAGAAGTCACATTTGGTGCCATAATCATTCTGACACTGTCTTCTGGATGTTCCCATGATTCATTTGGGAATGGGCATTATACACTTCATCTGTCCAGGCCCTGGGATTTGGTCTGGTGGTAAGAACAAAAAAAACAAGAAATTTCACTCTTAGCTTTTATAAAGATGTATTTTTGAAGGAAAGAAATTACAAGTCACCAATGCCCAATTTCTTAATGGCAATGGCTAAAACTCTCAATCCAGGCAGATTTATAGTAAGAAGGCATCTTTGACAAAAAAAAAATATTAAAGTCAAGGAATAAATGTGAGCAACAATAATACTCACAATTATGGAGCTCACAGAGGTTCATGAAATCATTTAAAGGTGGCCGGGGCATCTTTGCTAGGTTCTAAACATTCTTTCTCAGGTCTGGGTACAGTAGTAAGCTGTGTATTGTGCTTTGCACTCATAGCTTGCGGGCTTTAAGGTCTTACCTTACTCTGGGTTAATTTAACACAAAGCTGTTCAGAATATAAATGAACTTGAAAGACTAGGTTCTTCATTTTCCTTCTCTTTGCGAATCCCTGGCTCTTGTATCTGCGGGAATAGCTTGAGTCTGCTTAGTTCACAATACCTCTCTCTTTTCTCTGTTCATGGCACTTCAGAGTTCTCTGACTCTAACTTTTGCAGCTGCTAGCTTATCCCTGGACCATGCTAAGGGACAATGGCTCTTCTTCTGACCCCATGATACTCCTGCCATATTTCTTTTTATCAGATACCCAGCTTTATCTGTCCTCGGACATTATTGAGCTGAGATCTGGATCAGTTTTACTCACCTGGCAGTTTCTGGGTTCTATGTGTCCTCCTCATGCTCACAGGTCATTACGGAAGAGGTAGACTCTGGTGAAGGCTCACTTTTCTTTTTTCTTTTCTTTTCTTTTCTTTTCTTTTTTTTTCTTTTCTTTTCTTTTCTTCTCTGACTTCTTGAGTTGCTGATGCCATCATTTCAGCAATGTCTTGGCCAACCAAGTTCTTATGTGCCCACATCCCTCCTTTTTTGTTTAGAAGATGACCTGCTGAGCTTGTCTTAACTTAGGAACGCTGACAAGCCAGAGTCTATTTTGTAGGTCAGAAACCACCCCCGCATTCTCCACATCCTCTCTTTGCCATCTTTTCCAGTGAGATTTGTTACCCTGGAAGAACGGCCCACTTTCTTCATGCCACATTCACATTTCTACTCATAAGAACAAGTGTGTTGCTTCATCTCTAAGTGATAACAATATTCTCCACTGACAAGAATGCTTTGTGCAACTCTTAGCTACCCCTCCCTCTTCACTCAGCTCTCTAATCACTGTTTTTCCCTTACCAACCAGGGCCACATTATCTAAGGTCACACCTTCCGGGACTCCCATTCCTCAGGTCCACTGTTCATCTCCCAGGCATGTGTGTTCTTTCCTCTCTTACCTGCTACAAATGTTGCTTCTTCCCTATATGTTTGCTAATATGTAACGATTACCATGAATGGTCTACGAGCTTTGAGGAATGGTTGGATGATGGAGCATAGCTCACAGAGGACAATGCAAGCAGTTTGTTCAGTAGAGGAAAAAATGTAAGTGTGTTTTGCAAGCCTTTGGAAGGCCTGCCTAGTGGCATGATGTCATGGTACAGAACCCACAGATGGAGTGAGTTTGTGTTCATCAGACATACATGATTGTGTAACTAACATGAAGGTATCACTACACAAAGGTACTTAATGAGTGACTTTTACTTTCCTAAACAAATTTCCCAAGGACCTTATAATACAAAACAATTTAGATTATAACACACAAGAGAAGCAAGTAGAAAAATCTGCACTTTGGTACAGATATGATTATAACACAAAATATTCATTAAACCTATAATGAATAAACCAACTGTATTAGATAAATGTTAGAATTACATTTAGTGATGTTTACCTGGTGTTTTGGTCTGATGAGAAGTGTTTCCTTATTTACTGCATAGTCTTTGTGTTCAAATTCTTGACCTGTGCACTAGACTTAGGTGTTGCATCTTCTCAGCTATGAAATAGTAAATAAATTTTTAAAGTATTTCTCTGTTTTCCTATACAAATCATGAATGATCCTTGGCAAATTCTTCTACCCAGTAATCCCTCTGTGAGAATTTTTTTAAAAATAAAATTTATTGTATATGAGTACACTATTGCTGTTTCAGACACATCAAAAGAGGACATCAGATCCCATTACAGATGGTTGTGAGCCACCATGTGGTTGCTGGGAATTGAACTCAGGACCTCTGGAAGAGCAGTCAGTGTTCTTAACCACTAAGCCATCTCTCCAGCCCCCTTTGAGAGAATTTTAATGTGACAACTAGCGTTAGATGTAGAGAACCTCTTGTTGAATTCAATACCAGAAAGGCATCTCTGAAATTGTTTAAGAAGAGAAAATTCTAATTGATGTACTAATGGCCTATAATTTCTAGAGCTGGAATCAATATTGAAATCCAAGCAAATGTAAATAGGACTTGACTCTAATGTAGCTCCTGGGCTATGTCAAGGATGCTACAGGAAGATGCAGACCTAGTATTAGTGTTTCACAAATGCTCAGTGTCTTTTAGTCAGTGCTATAGATAGAAACTGCAAAGGCACCCCTGGCCTTTTAGGCTTATTATCTAAATAAAGCAGACATGTTTGAGACAGCTGCTGTGATTATCCCCATGGGCACTCTAAAATAAAGAAGTTGGTGTATAAATTAGGGGGTTTTGTGAATTAGAGGCTAAAACGATTTTGCCTTTGTCAAAGTTTAGCTGTATGAAGTAAAATGCTGCACAGTTAAGCTTCAGTCAGTAACCAGCAGCATCAACTGAGGATGACTTTCCCGGAAGGGAAAACCCGTCCTTCTCAAGCAGGGCTTGAGAGTCTGCACTACTGGATGGTGTGTTCACTCATACCTAAGTTTCCCTAATTTGGTGTGCCAGAACTTTTGGAGTTGCTTTTACTTTTAGATCTGGGCTTTAAAAGGGAACAAGAAATTGATGTTGTTCATATGCTAGCGTGAATGTTCCCTTTGTGGGAAAGAGGGGATTACTAATGAGTCCAAGGCATTTCAAACCAGAATTGTTTAGGGGATGTGAAGAGCCAGTGCAGGAAGCTTGTCACATCTGACAGTGTTGTATTTGGAGAATCGTGGAAACAAGAATGAATGAGTTCCTTCCAGATGTGGGAGAGGGTTTATGCTAAAGGCAAGGGCAGAGTGACATTTTTGTTGTTTCCAGAAAGGTATCCTGTGTTCTTAATGCATTGAGTGCCTCATTATTTATCAAGCAATAAAACAATGTTACAAGTATGGGAAGAATATTCCTGCCCCCAAAGAACTCATAGCACCTGGTGAAGGAGTCTATAAACATCTGGTTTTGACTTCTGCGTGGTTCATAAATTATTATTTTTGCTTAAACTTCTGTATACAATTTGACTAATGTGTTTATTCTAACACTATTTAATTAGAGTCCAAAATTATGAGCAAACAACAAAACATTTCATCCTCATATGTGTACTAGAGGAAAATTATTGGTAGTTTTAGACTTGATTTGCTTCCTTAGAGGTATATTAGATGCCGCCTCTCTTAACTAAGAAGATACTCCATGAAAACAAGGGGTACAGATCATTTTATGGACTTTATTTTCACAAGTTCTAGGAGTGAATTCATGCTAAGTTCATTTTTTAGACAGAATAAAACCTCAAGCTTAGAATGAAGTCACGAACCCTAGGGCACAGAGTGGGAAGCATCTTGGTAAGAACTTGACTTCATTCCTGTAAATACAAAGTAGTGTTTTCTGCCACTTGTGTTGTTTCTGTGGCTTTCATAATTAAATTTTCTTGATCACTAGCCTTGAAAACATAGGACAAAAGTGAAATCATCCCCCTTGGTCTCAGTACTACCGTTAAGTTTGGGCAGAGGAGGAAAGTAGCTTTCAGAAGGATGTGCTGCAGCCTTAACTTTGTGGACTTGACCTTCCTCTTCCAGTCCCTCACCTTTCTTGTATTTTATCCCAAATCAGCAAAACTCAATGCAAAGTATGCACTCTCTTGCTATTAGACCTATCTCAGCACTTTCAAACTTTTCGTGGCTGATCCACAAAATGTCAGCATTGAATCTGTCATATATTAAGTAAAGGCAACCCTCTTCCTCTCTTTCTTTGTGTATGTGTGTGTGTATGTTATTCACATGTATTTTGTGTGTATTTACTTGTGTGTAGGGATATGTACAGACATGTGTGCATACCCATGAAAGCCAGAGTTTGTGTCATGGATCTTCCTCTGTTAATCTACACCTTTTTTTTTTTTTTATTTTTTTTTTGAGGCAAGGTCTTGATAAACATGGAGCTAACTAATAAAGAAGTGGGGCAGTGATCCCCACATTTCTGGGAAAATAACTGCATGCTGCGCCCATGCTCAACCTTTTACACATGTACTGGGATCTCAACTCGGGTCTTCATGATTGTGCAACAAGGCCTGTAATGAGTAAGCCATCATTTCAGCCATTTAGTAGTACACAGTTTTCCACAGTTTCCAGGCCAGCAGCATACATGAGCTGTAATGTAACTTTCCTGTAGACCCAGAACCCAATATGGTGCAAGAGTGTGAACAACTACAACCAACACTATAACTAAAATAGATGTTGAGAACTAACTTCTGAATTGGAAACCAGGCAGTGCATATTGTCCTATATTGAATAATTGGAGCTTACAGGATGGCTTCATAGCCTTGGAACCCTGCTGGATATTTTATTTTATTCTGTATTGCAACAAATGCACTTATCTGACTTAGGTGTTACAGTGAGCAGTTGGCATTCTCTTTTCAAATCACTTGTTATGAATGAAGGGATTATTCTCCTCATTCATGATTTTGTGTCAATAAGAAGCTGGGGTTTCACAGGCACCCCTTTCAATAACTTATTTCACCTGGTTGGTGTTTTGTAGAAGGCAGAGTTCATTTGGCTTAGTGCAGAATGTATGTGATCAAGTCCCTTTGCCTGAGGCAAATTGGGGCTTTGGGGCTTAGTGCATGGACTTCCATGCAGAAGTTGATGCTATTGCTTACTGAGTCCCCTCTGACACCCAACACCACCACTTCTCTCTCTCTCTCTCTCTCTCTCTCTCTCTCTCTCTCTCTCTCTCCCTCCCTCCCTCCCTCCCTCCCTCCCTCCCTCCCTTCCTCTCTCTCTTTCTTTCTTTCTTTGCCTAAGAGTAAATCCTGATCTATGAGTATTTGCACATATTCAAGCAATTTAATTTGTGGACACAAACTGACCTTGCTTTGAGGGTCATTTGTTTTTATTGACAGTCTGATGAGAGCTTTTAGGGTTTTTCTATGCTCTGGTAAAATAAGTCATATATAGGTACAAGGATGGTGCAAAAATTAGACCAAAGATTTGATGTCATACAATCTTCTTGCTCAGTTTATCATCCATTCAATTTAAAATGCCACTGGCACAATGCTGCTCCTTACCATGCCCTTTGGACTGGCTTCCCAACTCTGCAATTATTTTAATTCAACAAAAATGGGAGTGTTAAGATCAATAACTATTTACAATACCCAAAAGCTACTCCTTACTGTGCCCTGCTAATTCACACCCCAACTCTCTGTAATTATTTTTAACTAGACAGAATGGGGAATATTAAGACCAATAACTACTTACTAAATATATTGAATAGAGGAAAATTTGAATTCTTATTTGGGAACAAGTTAAAATACTTGCAAATATACAACAAAGCATGAGGGTTTCTTTCTTCTTATCTTAAGGCATCATCATTTAAACACTTTTTAAAACCAAATGCCCAAAGCTTGCCAGAAATTAAATAACAAAGTAGGCTTTTTAGAGATGTTTCTTTTACATTTACAAAACCAAAGCACATTATTCTTCCATAGGGGAAGCTTAGCAGCTCTCTGGCAGGAAATGATATAATGGGCCATTCTGGTGCTCACTATCTCTAAAAACCTACATGGTAACTGAACAGAGGGTCTCAGCCAGGCAGAGCTGCCTTTCAATTGATGACAGAATGAAAAAAATATCCCATGTATATTTAACAGAATACTTCTAAACCTAAAAAAAAGAAGACTTTTTTTTTTTTGTAGTTACATGAAGATAATGGGCAAGCATTGTGCTAAGTGAAAGAAGCCAGATGTAGTTCTTACTTAAGTGTGCAATTTAAACAACTGACTTATAACAATAAAGCACAGAATGGTAACTACCCGAGTGTGGTGCATGGATGAAGGAAGACATGATACTAAACAATACAAAAGAGCAGTAAAGCACAAAGACAGGATGTGTTTGAAATCTATTGCACAACATAGTGGGTACACTTAATAATAGTGTGCCTTATATTTTAAAACCACTAAGACTAAACTTAAAATGTTGTCACTACAAAAATCATTGGTAAATGTGGCAGCGATTTTCTTAAATCACCTGATTTGACTATTCTATGTTCTATTCACAAATCATAATAAGGTTACTTCATGTCCTATAATTCTATATACTGTAATTTGTCAATTAATGATGAAATTTCTTTACTTTTATCTAATTACAACATTCCTTCCTCTTTTCTCCCTCCAAGTCATCCCATATATTTCTGCCCACTCTCCTTTAAGTTAATGACCTTTTATTTCAATAATTTTATTATATATATTATATGCATATATATTCCTAAATGAAACCTGTTCAGTCTGTATAATGTTACTTGTGTACATGTTTTCAGCACTGTTCTTTTGCTACCAGACAACAAATCAGTGTGAGGCTCTCTTGGGAAGACTACTTCCTCTCTTAGCTACCTCCATTACCTATAATTCATTGCATAGTGCATAGGCCTTCTGGGATTTTTCCCCCAACTACTTTGGCATGTCCATTGGTATCATCCCTGTGCAACTCACACTCTGGGCACTCATAAATTGGTATCATCCCTATGCAACTCACACTCTGGGCACTCATAAATTCTAAAGGAGACAGTTGAGCAGGATAAAGGATCAAATGAAGTATCTTTGGGTAGATTTATCAAAAATGGAAGTAATCTTAGATGAGAAAATTGAATGATAAATGGTTCCTAATGTTGGAGCTTTGGAAGTAGTAGAGTGAACCTTCTCAAAAGAGGACCAGAATGACTGTGGTGTGCAGGAATCTATGACCAACCCTCACATGACCACAGGAAACAGGAGATATGGCCAACCTTCACAGTTCTATCACGTTGGAAGTGATAGTCACAGGAACATGCTATATAACCAACTCCCCTAAATCCATCACACTGGGATTGATGGCCACAGGAAACAGGAGATAGGACCAAACCTCATAACTCCATCCCATTGGGAGTGATAGTCACAGGAAACAGGTCAAGATTTCAGGGACTGGTAATGGGTACCATTGGCATGTTCCCTGATGAACAAGGTAGAGAACCACTCCACTGAATGTGCAGCAGAAGAACACTTTTGTTTATTTGTTTTTCCTTCACTTGCTCTTCTGTAACAATGTTACAGGGATAAACAGAACAGATGTAAAGTAGTTCTTAGTACTGTAATTACTTTTACAAGTGCTGTGTAAATATAATGAATAAACACAACTTAAAAGTGTTAATTATGGCTGGCTTAATGGGTAAAAGCACCTTTTGCACAAACCTGATGAGCTGAGTCTGATACCTGAAACCCACAAGGTAAGCAGAGAACTGACTCCTGAATGTTGTCCTATGATCTTAGTATCTGTATCATGACCACTTGCACCCACCCACAAGAACAATAACTTTTATTAAAATAATGAATAATTATATTTTTCAAAGAAGACATATTTTAAGCTAATTGACAACATGGCCAAATAGACTTCCTGCTTTCCTCAATGCTCAGTGTCAGTATTTTACCTGAACTAAGCAATAAAGCACTTGGCATTGAACAAAGCCTCAAGAGTTATACTGAACTGTGGTTATGAATAAAGAATTTGTACTATAATAGGAAATGTTTGGAAAAATAATCTTACATACTTAGAAATGTTATCTTCCCAGAACTAGAAATTATCGAGAGGAAGATCTACTGAATTTTCATTCTAGATGAAACTGTGCTGACAGGATGCAATCCATGGAAAGTTATACTTGAATTGTATGAATGAGAGTCATACTGGTGTTTCACAAGTTTCAGTGCACAGCAGAATTGATTGTTTTAGTTAAGTATAAACTGCCATGCCTCTGACTGAATTTAAGACTTAGCAGATCTGCCTGAAAAATTTATTTCTCTAACAAGGTACCACATAAAACTGTTGCCAGTTCAGGAACCCATTTTGCTATTGTGAACTGTTAACTTTGAAATTGGGAAGATTCTCAGATTGTCTTGCTTGCAAGATTAACAGGTGAATTGGACATAGTGTCACACATATATATGGATGGACAAGCTCGCATGCCAGAACAAGAAAAGTACAGAAAGAAAGAGACTCTGGGAGAGGCAAGAAAAGAAAGAGTAAAGTATTCTCTCCAGAGAACAGAGATGAGAGAGCCGCAAGTCTCTCCTATTCTCTACCTTGATGGACATTTTATCCCTGACTTGCTTAGACTCTCAGGAACACACACAGCAATTAGGAAATAGCCAGGTAACAATTCATTTTTTTCCTAACATGGAATATGATAATGTTAAAATTATTTTAGGTTTTGATTAAAATCATTTTCACTTTCTGAGTCTTAATAATATTTTTTAAATTATTTCCCCTTGTGTAACTTCTACTTCAACACTATTGGACACTAGTATACTTTCTTTAGGTCATGGTACAGGTGGGGAAAAAAGGAGGGGTTTTCAGGGTCAACTAATAAGGATTCTTCCTCTGCCACGTGTTAGCATCTTAAGTTGCAGATAATCCTTATTTAATTTATCTGAACCCCTGTTTCCTAATTGGTAAATTCCAATACCTTCCATGTGTGGTTGTGGGAGAGGTTCTTTACCCAGTATATCTCTGACATATGGGGTTTTCAGAAATGATGATATAGTCAGTTGAGTGCAGGACTTTTGAGGTATCATCTATAAATCTAGAGTAACACAGAAACTCATTAAACACCCAGATCAGATGATCTATGATGTCAGACTCAACCTCAGTAGTTGTCCAGTCCCATAAAAATACATCCAGATGATGTACCCCTGTGAGGAAATGCAGTTGGGTGATTAAGGATGCTGGAGGTTTAAATCCATCCCAGCTCTTTGCAGGAGGTGACTGCTTTGCCAGGCACAGGGGAGCTACTTGGTCAGAGGCCACCTGTTCTGCCACTTCAGTTCACAGATGAGAGGAGAAGAAACGAAATTATGATTTCCTATGAAGAGTGCCTGGCCTCAGGAATTCACTTCCAAGTGGCTATTTATTTGGTTGACGCTGACTGAAGTTGTCAAGATCAAAAGGTAAAGGATGACTTTGGAACACAAAATGTTCCATCCAACAGAGAATGTAGACATCACAGTGCTATTAATCAAGGCAGTTGAGCTGAAAGTGACTTTAATGACAGGGTTTAGAAGACAACACAACTTGGATTGGACTGTAAGATGACTCACAGTTGTAGGAGAACAACCTCAGCTGAACTGCAGATTTTGAAAAGTCAACAAATTGTGGCCAAGGTACTGTAATTCAGTTATTGAACGCATATGGTCTATTTGGATGGTTCAGTTATCTCTTTATTTCCAGGTTTCCTTTCGATTTCTTAACTCATGTCCATCATTGGAGCTAGATCATCACCCTGGCCGTGTGTGTGTGTGTGTGTGTGTGTGTGTGTGTGTGTGTGTGTGTGTACGTACAAGTTCTGGGCTTTGAATGCTATAAGTGTGATAGACATAGTCTGTTTTGAGGATTTATGGTTCATGGGAAGGTAAAGCAGTCCTTCCCTGCAGCTCAGTTGCTCTGAGCCTCTCTCGGGTATCTAGACTGGTCTCTGCTTCTTCCAGGTGTAGCACTTTGTCTAGGTGTCTTTCAGCATTCTTGCCATTTTTATGTGCTTTGAGAGGGTGTGTCTAGTGCGTCTGGTCACATTCAGGGACTCCCTGAACTTAACAAGTATACTCAAAAGTACTGTATGTTTAAACTACCTCTTACAAAACCCAATTGTTTCACCTCTTTTCTAACATACACTCTCTTAACTAACTTCCATCCAAAATGGAAGGTTTTAATCTCAGAGTAAACACCTATAGAGCAGAGTGCTCTCATTTATTATTGGAGACCCTTACCTTAATTTTTAAAATTTATTTATTTATTTATTTACTACTTATTCACATTACACCCCACCCACTGCCCTCTCCTGGTCATCCCCTTCCCTAAATCTTTCCCCATCCCCCTCTTCTCTGGGAAGGTGGGGCCCTTCCAGGTGTCCCCCCAACCCTGGCACTTCAGGTCTCTGTGAGGCTAGGTGCTTCCTCTCCCACTGAGGCTAGACAAGACAGCTCAACTAGTAGAACATATCCCACATACAGGCAACAACTTTTGGGATAGCCCCTGTTCCACTTGTTTGGGACCCACATGAAGGCCAAACTGCACATCTGCTACACATGAGCGTGGAGCCAAGGTACCCTTTGTTTTCTCATCCATCCATGGGCTTCTGTTACTATTCTGTCTTATACTCATACTCTGTTAGATCTTCCATTATCTCACTCCCTGTCTCACTTCCTGTTCTACTCATTCATTATTCTCATAGAGAATCAAGGCATGATTGCAACTCTGCCAGCCAAATTCAATTCAGTATTGCCAATGTTTATTGATAAAACATGTAAAAAAAAACAAGGCACAGGCACATTGTTACTCCACCAGGAATCACACATATTACCAAGTAAGCAACTGTGGTGTAGGGGCTTCTAGGACTCAGTGTGGACATTTTAGATCCATAAGGACAAGAAGAGTGAAGGATTCCCGGTGTTTGTCCCCTCACCACTGGATGCCACAATGAGGCCCTGTGTCTTGCCACTCTGCCCAACAAATGCTATTGTAAAGCCTGAGACACTCTCACAACAGTTAGATGGGTAAGTGTTAAATATCCTGGAAGATATTTCACCTGGACATGTGACACTACAAATGTGGTCAGCCATGGGACGAATGCATACTGTTCAGCGTAGTTAATGGATATTTTCAGAAGAGTGAATGGGAAATAACCTATGCAAAGCTGTTCAGAATGGGTGGGGAAAAAGCTTTGATTGTCATGACAATGGCGATTCTTGAGCCATAGAATAATGAGGGAGATAGTTTATGTCTCAGATGGAAATAAAAGGAAGGAGAATATCAAAACCTCCAGTGTTCTGCTGCTTGAAACCCGTGGGATTTACATGCCACAGATTTTCTTACAGCTTGAGATGAGGGACATGGGATGGGAACAAGTAATTCTATTAACATCACACTTAAGGACACATGCTTGCCTCAAGACCGTGCTGTATTTGTCCCCAAAGATAGAATATAAGTGTGCTGGATTATTCACTGTGCTGAAGCAGAACATTTTCCCCATGGACTTTTTAGTTGCTCCTTCCTAAGAGTGCTGGAAGTCTCCTAGCCTCAAAGTAGATTAAGTACATGAAGTAGAGATATGTTATTTTGAAATGATTTTTCTTCTTAAATGCTTGGATTCTCTCTTTGGTGGGGGATGGTGGAGTGAGGGAGAGGCATGGCGAGAGAAAAGGATGGGTTAGATATTGGCTGCACAAAACCCCTGAAATACCACTTTATTCATTACAACCATTAAGAATCTTCTAAGTTAGAGCTTGTTATCATAAAGATATCGAATCTGTATTTGTGGAAACAATACAACCTTTGCCAATGTGAACACACCTCTTACCCCTAGAGGACTAAGCAAAAGCATTTTTTTTTCCTGAGACTCAAGTTGCCCTAAATATATCCCAAAGAGGAAGTGGATACATGAAACTTTATTATCACAGAACAAGGTATTTTCCAGATAATTTTGGTAGGAGTGTCAGAGAGGTGGATTACAGAAAGATTGGGAAATCTTATAGATATTGTCTGGCCATTCTTTGATTTTGTTTAGTGGAAGCAAACATGCTACAAAGTTAATGCATTCCGTGTTTTTTGGAAATAGTTTAAATGATTTTTTTTTTACAGAAATCAGTTCTTACTTTTTGTTATTTTAAGTGTGTTGAATTGAATATATAACATCAGATGAATTTACCAGTCCTCCACCCCTTTCCCCAAGAAATGGGTGACTTTATTTAAGATATTAAACTGACTATTTAATGCATGTGGTTGAACATACCTCAAATGTGAGAACCAGATAAACCAGCATCGCTGAATGGTGTATGTGGACTTAACACATCCTCCTCTCTTGGAAGGTAACCCTACCTCATCTCATCTCATTGTTTTTTGCCAGCTTGCTGTGTTCCCTACCTCATCTCATTGCCTTTTGCCAGCTTGCTGTGTGCAGAGAATACAGGAAACTCTAAGGTGACTTCCAGACCTGGATTCATTATGACCATTGACCTCAAACAGCACTTGCATGTCCACAGGTCACATCCCCTTTCCCTCTGAAATGCTATGTGTGCTGGAACCACACAGTTACCTAGATGAGGAAGTGGGGGACACATATAGCTCAGTGGTGGGGGGCCAGATGAAAAGGCAGAAGGCCCTAGGTTGGATTCCCTGCACTGAAAATAAATAAATGAATGAGTGCATTTCATAGCTGCCCCTTACAGAGGAGTCTGTAAGTGGGCTTCTGTGGATCAAGTCAGCCCACTTGGAAGATATCTGTTGCTGCTGACAGTGGCTCTGACCTCTTGCATGCTGTGTTTGTTGCTATCCCACGCCACTGCTCACTGACACTCTAATCCTCCATTACTCAATTCTTTGCTTTCTATTTTTAAGCAAAGGGGAAACACAGTCCTTGAAATTAAATTTTATTTAACCTAATTTTCCTAATAAAGAACTGTGTGTGTGTGTGTGTGTGTGTGTGTGTGTGTTTAGACCCCAAGCCACATTCTTGGAATATATTATTTCATAAATCACAAGGAAAATTTTACCCTAAAGATGTCATCAAAAAACAATATTTCTAATGTATCTTTTCTCTCAAATTTTAATTAAGAAGAAATTAGTAATGGGTATTATAGTATTGGCAAATATGAACTGTGCAATGCAGTCTTTTGGGAAACTAATGCAAAAGAGAATGTTTATAATATTACTACATTAAGAAACTTGGTAAAATAGAACCTATTGATCTCATTGATACTCACACTTGTACACATGTATACACATGTGTACGCAAACACAGAGAAATGCATATGTATATACACATGAATACACATTAAATACACATGTATACACACATGTATGCACACATGTATATTCACAAATATATACACACATGTAGACACACACAGAAATGCAAAGCTATGTTTAAACATCAGGAAGGAACATGGGAACAATGATAAGCAATGAACAGCTTCATAAAGGATGCGTCTTTTGTATTTTTACTACTGTTTCTCTTTTCCCAAAGCAGTATCCATTGAAAATATAACTCAAACGATGACAGTGAGGATGGTTTTCACAGAGTATCTATTTCCAAACACTCTAACCTATTTTTGATCACTGGCCATTCTGCTAAATTACTTACATTGCACTACTTTTAGTTTGAATCCACTAATGGCAGGAAACAGCCATTTACAATGTTGATTTCATAAAAGCAAACTAGCAGTGCTTTTCAATTTTTATTTTTATTTTACAGATTTCACATCTGCTTTGCGTGTTGACCCCTCTCACATCCCACATCCTGATCACCCTGTGGATCCCCTCCTTCACCCTAAACATCTCTCTTACAATATTCATTTTGTTCTATGTCCTACCAAAATGAACCAGAGCCATCTGTGTGTACACCTGATTGAACTTATCGGTGAGAGCCTAGTGGACTAAGCAGATGATACACAGCCAAAGAACAGGTCTCTGACCCAATGGGGATGACCTTAGCCAAAATACACAACAGTGGGGAGATGGAACCTGAAGAAACCACCTCCAGTAGTCAGACATGGCCCCCATTTGAAGAATGGGACACTTACCCATCTTAAAAAGTCTTGACCCAGAATTGTTCCTGTCTAAAGGAAATGCAAGGACAAATGGAGGAAAAAACTGAGGTAAAGGACATCCAGAGACTGGCCCAACTTGCAACCATCCCATGGGTGGGCACTAAACCAGGCACTATTACTCATGCCATGTTATGCTTGCAGACAGGAGCCTAGCATGGCTGTTCTCAGAATGGCTCTACCAGCAGCTGACTTAGACAGATATAGATACATCCAACCATTGGACTGAGGTTTTGGATCCCAATTGAAGAGTTAGGGGAAGGATTAAAGGAGCTGAATGGGATAGCAACCCCATAGGAAGAATAACAGTGTCAACTAACCCAGATCTGTGAGAGCTCCCAGAGACTAAGCTACCAACTAAAGAGCATACACATGTTGGTCCCTGGCCCCCGCTACATCTGTAGTAGAGGACTGCCTTGTGGCCTTAGTGGGAGAGGATGCACTTAATCCTGTAGAAAACTGACGTCCCAGGGAAGGGGAATGCTAGCAGGGTGAGGTGGAAGTGGTGGGTGGGTGGGGATGCACCCTCTCAAAAGCAAAGGGGATGGGGGATGGGGTAAAGAACTGGTAGAGGGGGAACCAGGAACTGGGGCAATGTTTGGAATGTAAATACCTAAAATAACTTAAAAAGAAGAGGAAGAAGAAGGAGGAGGAGGAGGGGAAGGGAAGAAGAGGAGGAAGAGGAGGAAGAGGAAGAGGAGGCCCTTGTATCCTCTGAGAATCCACTAATAGGTCTTCTTTGGTTGATGATTAGTTGGGCTGGCATTGTATGGGCATAAGGCAGGTTGGTGGGAATTGAGTCCTAGCAAGTTAGGGAACAGCTTTTCATAACCCTCCAGCCTATCGCCAGCTCTTATGTACTTCCAATTTTCTCTTCTGCAGCGTTTCTGAGCCTTAGAGTGGGTGGTGTAGCTGACTCATTGGGGCCTAATAGGACGGCTTTTTATGTATTATGTCAATTGCTCTTGGTAGTTTCAAGTATCAGTACTCTGTCTAAAAACTGAGTCCCCTTTAAAAGTAAATGTGAAATGACCACATGTGTGTAAAACACAGGCATGTGCACATACACATATCATACCTGGTAAGAACTGGAATTTGGAAAACTGATTTTCAAGCCATTCAGCTATTTTGTTGTGACAAACTAAATAGTGTGTTTGGGTGACTATCTAATCAAGAAAGTATTAGTCTTTTATAATAAAACAAAATCATACCTGTATACCTGATACCAAGCCAAAAATTATCTGTCATTTTACAAGACTACCCTCCCCTCAGTAGAGCTGTATCAATGCCTGTACTCTGTGCTGATTGATAGAGACCTTTCTCACCCCACCTAATGTGCAGTGAGTTTCAACAGCTGATCCATGAGAGTTTTCTTTTAACTTAAATTATCTTACAGAGAACTGAGAACAATAGCCCGTGTGTTCTCTGACCCCCATGTCATCATATATGCCACCGATGCTTTGGTCAGAGCCCATTTAATTTCAATGTCCAGCTTCTTAACTTAACAGGAAATAGTTACTCTGAAATGAAATCCCATTCCTGTGTTTGTTCCTCTCTTTACTGAGCGTTTGACTTTAAATTTTAATAATGTAATCTACATCTCAGCTTTTATTGGCAAGTGTTCATTCTCCTTTTAACAGAAACACGAAACATCCCGATCACTCCCAGAAGGGCAATTTGCATTCTGCTTCTACAAAGTTTATTAAAGATTGAAAAGAGTTCGTAAAGTAGAAGACATTTGTGTTTTGTCTTCTCTGTTTAT
>JADRCH010000066.1:1760520-1794994 GCA_019843965.1 Rhynchomys soricoides | reverse complement strand
GTGTGTGTGTGTGTCGCTCTTTCATTTTATCTCTTTCCTCACGATCTGTGGGTCATAGGAAACCACACAACCCCATTCCTCCTACAAGCATTTAACAGCACAGACACATCCCCAGGACCTAGCGCAGTTAACTCAGAATTTGTATATGATGAATTTTAATATACATATACATCAGCTACCAATTATAGAATAGCGTAGAGTTCTTCAGTCTTTTAAGGGATGTTGCCTTACTTTTTTTTAATTTAATGTTTACAAGGTAGCCACCTTAGTCTCCTGATCTGCCTCAATTTCTCTCCTTGCCTTAATGTCTAATCTATGCCTATCACATATTTATTGTGTTCCCAGTTTCCCAAGGCTGAGGATGCAATTTGATAGCTGTCTCCATACACAGGATACTCTGCCCCTTTAACCAGCCAGTTTTTATGCTTTGCATCTGAGTGCTCGCAACAGTGTAGAGGATAGATTTCTGAATGTCTATATACTCCACCCTTTCACTCTTCAGTATAAAATAACAGCTAAGCCACAGGTCTTCCCCAGCACATGATATTATTCCTCTATATGTCTGATGTATTAGGCTTTGCAAATACATCTTCCCCTCTAAGTGGGACAAGTTAATCATCCTTCACAAATCAGGTTACTTCCATTTAAGCTACCCTAGGAATTCTGAGAACCATGCCCTCCTTGGTTTTCCCTTAGAAGACTGTCTTTCCTGCCTTGCATTTTCTTTGACTCTAAGAATATTTTGTTCTTGTCTTTTGACTCCACTACACTGTGCCTTCTACCCCACCACTTCTTGCTCCTACTCTGAGAGACACTTCTCTCCATGGTCCCATTCTCCTTAGGTCACTTCTCAGAGATGTAGGCAGAGGGACATCCCCAGGCAGGTGGGCTTTAATTTCCACACCCCTTCTGACTTACGACAGCTGTGCTCAGTGTCTCGGTATTTACTTACACTGGAAGCACCTAAGATCCCAGCGTCCCACTGTGTTTAGTAGTAACATATCCTCCAGTAGTCTAGGTCACAGGCATCATGTCAGGACTTATGAACATAGTCAACCTGATATCTAACAGGCTATCACTGAACAAACCCAGTGATGTGAATCCACCTCCTTATTGTAAGTGCTGATCAGGGCAGCCACTTAGCTATCAGAACAAGTCCCGGTAGTTCACTTGTAAAACTTAAAAAGACAGACATCAACATCATGTGCACAAATCCTACTACTATCACACAGGAAAAGCTATGGTGGAACCCATGAGACCTATATCCACAAAATTAAAATCCATAACCTACCCCAGGTTCACAGACACAAAATAGTCACTTCTGCGCCCAAATTCAAGCTCTGGTAAGTATATGTTAGGAAGCCTTTCGCTTATCCTGATTCCCCTCCCATTGTTGTGCTTTGTTTCCTGTGTACCTTCCCAGGCTAATCCTGTTTTAGCCCTGCCTGCACTCAGCTGATTCCTCTAGGAAGAGAGGGGATGTTGCCTGTGCTGCTGAAGGGATTCTCTCTACAGAGATGACTGCAGTCAGCCTTTAGTTGGAACAGTCCACTCACTGGTACCTTTGAACATCACAGTTGGTCTTTCCGTGTGTTCCTTTATGTTCATGTTCAAGCCCTAGTCCTCCTTAAAATTCCATTGATGTGTCAATCAGGACTGTGTTCCATTCATCAGACAAAAGTCTATTTACTCAGCAGTTAGGATATGGTCATGCTGTTGGAAGTTAAACATCAGTTTTATTATAGATAACATTTTCTATTCATTTCCTTAAGTTAAATGGTATGCAAGTACCTGAACAATGTCTTGGAAAGTCTTGTCAATGAATGATCTATTCACGATCATGTATGTATGTGTTGTGTACAGGCTTGGAATGAATTATCTATTTATGATTGTGTGTGTTTTGTGTCAAAAGATTCATTACCCCAAACTGCTTCCTTCTCTTCAAAATTACAATGCAAATTCTTAAGATAAAGATGAATTTTCTGCTCTAGTTTAAATCTGTTCTCCAAGAGTCATTAGGAAAAGACCTCATAGAAATAGATAAAGAAATTATTTTCACTGATATTGTCAATTCTTGGCACTTTCTATTTCATATATTTCTTAGCCTGTTACAATTAGTGGTCAGTCACTCATTAACTATTATGTTAATAATGCTAGTTCAGGATGCCAAAGTAAATCTAGTATTTTTGCTACATAAAGCGTTTTTAAATAGATCAAGTCACATATAATTCCCAAGCCTCTCATTTTATATTGTTAGAGGTTACTTTAGCTTAGAGAGCCCATCTTGCATATAATCTCCATCTTATACTAGGCTGAATTCTAAGAAACAGCTAAATTCCCAGAATGGCTTCTGGCTTCAGATCTCCCATATGAACATAGACCACAATATTATAGACCACTTGCTTTGTTGTTTAGCACCCAGTCAGTACTGAAACCCAGTGGCTGCTAAGGAGGCTCTGGTTGACTGGCTTCAATCCAGGCTTAGTTGTCAGGGAAGCCGTCTGAGGTATGTGACAGGTAGTAACCCACTTAAGGTGCCAGGTGTGAAAGACAGCTGGAAATACACCACATGCATGTACTGCTTGATTGCCCTACACTTGCCCCAACCTAATTTGTGGTTGTTGTTTTTTATTCCTTTGAAAAGTTGCTCTATCCTGCCTCTCACTGACAGAGTTTGGGTCCCACACCCAGCTGTGTCCTGATAAATCAGCTTCTTGAATAAAGAAACTTCTGTTAGCTTGAACTTGGTTTTCATGGTGAGATTTCCCCCAAATTCTCAGACCCTAACAATATGGTAACCTCGTTTTTTCACCTCTCGTGTCTCAGGCTTTCAGTAAGATCTACTTTACCCCAAACACATTGTAGCTTATCAATGTCTATTGGAGAACTGACTCAAAGATCATCACCTTACATCAGAGTCTCAGGGGCTGGGACTGCTTTTGCTCTTTGCTATTGGGGACTACACAAAGCTGGCTCTGTCTGGTTCTCAGGCTCTTGGGCATTCTAGGTTCCACTAGATGCCTCAGAAGAGCTGAGAATGGAGTGGGCGGCCCATGGGCTATATCTAGCCTGGGACCAAGGGGGAAAGGCAGGGAGGAGTCCAGCTGGGTCCTGCTGGGGACTGAGTCTTTGGCTTTTTATTTTATTTTTTTTATTAAGTGGACTTGGCATCACTGTATCCCAGTCTTGCAGCTTCTTGCATGTTGGGATTGCAGATGTGAGCCATTGTGTCCAGCTAAACCACCTTATATCGTGTGTTTTCTTCAAAGAAAATCTTTTCTATAGTATACACTATATTATATATTATATTTATATTTATATATATATATATATATATATTATAAGTATAGCAACTGAATATAAATATATTGTCTTAGGGTTTTCTATGGCTGCAAAAAGATGCAATGACTACAGCAAATCTTATGAAGGAAAACCTTTAATTGGGGCCAGATTAAAGTTCAGCAGTTTAGTCCATCATCATCATGGTGGGAAGCATGGCAACATGCAGGCAGACATGCTACTGAGGAGGTAGATTAAAGTTTTACATATAGACTGGCAGATAGCAGAAAGAGAGAGTGACACTGGGCCTGGCTTGAGACTTGAAACCTCAAAGCTAATCCCCAGTGACAGTACTCCAACAAGGCCACACCTACTCCAACAAGGCCACACCTCCCAATAGTGGTACTCCCTGAGCCTCAGGAGGCCATTTCAATGAGCCTATCACTTATATTTACATGTTTTATATTTACATACATTTCATGTATATAGGTGTCTCTGTTACTCTTAAAATTAACAACTGAGTGATGTAACTTTTAGAAAAGACCAGACATGTATCTTGCTGATAAATGGATCCCCTCTCTTTAACTTTAGCACGGAATACAACAGAAAAACATTGTAGTAAATAGAAGAGTGGGCTAATTGTGACCTTGTGACCAATGCCAGAACATGTCATTTGGGTGGGCCATACTTTAAGGAATTTGAAGGCAAATTAACTTAAAAATCCACAGCTGTAACACTCTAATACATCTCTGACTTTTATATTACACAAAAGCTGCCTTTATAACATCCACTTATTCATAAATATTCATAAATACTTGGGCATGCTGGTTACTATGGTTAACAGTGATTTGTTAATTTGACAGGATCTAGGCTCACTTGGGACACAGCTTCTGGAGATGTATTTGAGGGATTATCTATATCAAGTTAATTGAACTAAGAGACTCACTTTGACTACAGACAGCATCATTTTGTTTAGGAGAGGCAGTGTCCTGGCCTCAACTGAAAGGAGAAAGTAGAATGACCATTAGCATTCAATGGCCTCTGTTTCCTGGCAATAGATAAAATATGACCAGCTGCCTAAACTCCTGCCACCATTCCCTCATACACAAACCCTTCTATCTTTAAGTCATTTTGTAGTATGATCTATTCCAGAGATTGGGAGCTATAACTATTATATTGGCTCAGTGACGGAATCATAGCACTCAGGAGGCTGAGGAAGGAAATCATTGCAAGTTCAAGGTCACTCTGAGCTACACAACAAAATCTGGGCTAGTCTAAACTACAGAATCACACTGCTTCATACACATATAAACATATATATTTAATGTTACTATTCAAGTAGTATGACTTGATTGGAATGACACCTGATAAAATATTAAAAGAAAAACAATTTAGGCTGATAGTTCATTCTAAAATTAGCAGTGACAATTGTCAAGATATCTCAAGATATAATCAAATACAGTTTTGAGTAGCAGCAAATGGTCTGTGTCCAAGGACTGAAAATCTATGAAGAAAAGAACTTCACAACTAGTAGTTGAGTAACTAAGTCACACAACCAAATGCATAAAGCAAAAGCAGTTTATCTCTTCAGTTCTATCACTGTAATATATCTGGAAACTCTTGAGTTAAAATAATACTGATAACAGCCCACAAAATAATTACCACTAAATGTCCCAAAGAAGATAAATGTAACAAACATTTTATATAAGGTCTCTTCTGGAAAGTTCCTTTAATGTAGAAGAGGAATATTTTATGGCTCATATACTAATCCATTAGACATCTTTCACTGAACATATGACATATATCTTCCCACACATAAAGCCTACACAAACTAATCTTACTTTGAGAAAATGCCCTAATACACCTTGAGTTCAAAGTAACTATGGCATCCAAAAATGATCAGGAAAGGAGCATGGCCTATTGATATGTACAGATACACACACACACACACACACACACACACGCACACACGCACACAGCATTCATGCATGCATGCAGAAAATTATTTTTTATTTTCCAAAGTTATTTATAAAAAAATTAATAACTCTGTAAAGAAAACATGGAAATTCCCTATCTTTCCTGTAGAAGCTTCAGCATTGCTGAGTCACAACAGTATGCCTAGCACCCTGGCCCCATCAGGATGTACCCATGTTTCACAAACCTCTGAATCAACTGCATGAAAAGCAATAAAAATACCTGTACTGAAAGGGAAAGCCTCACTACTATTTTGGTGGCAGGATTCCAAAGTATTAAAGATAGGGAGAAACACAGAGTCAGGTTGTTATAGTAAAGACATTTGGGTAAAAGCTCTGAGGAAGTGAGAGAATTCTTCATAAGGATGTTTGAGGCAAGAGTGTTCCTGGATGTGGAAAACCCTGAGAGGAAGTGGGAGCATTCTTAAAGTGGCCAGTGTGACTCGGGTTGAGCGGGCACACTGAACACTAGAGACATAAAGGGACCAGATATTTATGGTAAAAATAATTAAGAATCTAATATCCATAAATATGTTTTAACACAATCATTATTAAGTCAATTCACAATCATTGCTCTAAAATCTAGCATATTGAAATTGATTATAATGTACTACTGTATTAATGTACCAGTTTTCTAAATTAGATAGGTTTCATATTGAGGGTAAAATCTTCATGAGATTTTTGTGTTAAACTTTAAGGCATTTTTTAGTTCCATCATAGCAATTTCTTGGACTTAGATGATTAGGGGAAGGTTTTGGTCCTGGAGTAGCCATGATCAAAACCTGCCACATTGTCTACAGAGAATGTTGTCTAGTTATCTATTACTAATGAAGTTAATTTGTTAGTTTGATGTTTGTTATGATCAAGTAGACATCATTTTTATCTTCTGTCCACTGAGAGCTGTATTCACTCAATGGAGGTTGAGGCTAGGCTGTGGTGCTTGCTGGCTGTCCAGGGTGGCTAGTAATGGAACTCTCCTAGAACCAAGTGTGTCCTCAGCCACAAAGCAAACCTCAGTAACTTTAAAGGGAGAAAGAATGCAGAAAGTGCCCAGTGCTCCCCCTGTGTGGGCTAAAACTTGAAATCAATGTGGAGTAACACTGGGCAATTCACAAATACATGGAAACTATACCAGACTCTGTAAGTAGTAATCAAAAGGAAAAGCAGAAAATATGCTGAGTTGGGTGAAAGTGAAGAGGACACAGAGAAACAGAAACTGCAGATGAACCATCACTGCGATGGAATGAATGGCTGTGAAGGCTTGCATTTAAAGAGAGGGAAGTGTAAAATCAGGAGATTCCTCCCCTGGGCTAAGGCAATGGCTGAGAAAAATCAACAGATCTAAGGAAAAATAAAAGAACCAAATGAAGATATTTTTTCACATAAATTGGTTAAATAGAGACTCTTTCCCACTTTCTCTTCTATTAGATCCAGTGTATCTGGTTTTATGTTGAGGTCCTTGATCCACTTGTTCTTGAGCTTTGTGCAAGGTGACAAATAAGGATACATTTTCATTTTTCTACATACAGGCTACCAGTTAGAGCTGAACAATCTATTGAAGATGCCCATCATATGTTTTTGGCTTCTTTGTTAAAGATCATGTGTACATAGGTGTGTGGGTTTATTTCTGGATCTTCAGTTCTATTTCATTGATCAACCTGTCTGTCTCAGTACCAATACCATGCGGATTTTTATCACTATTACTCTGTAGTACAGCTTGATGTCAGGGATGGTGATTCCTACAGAAGTTCTTTTATTGTTAAGAATTGTTTTGGATATCCTGGGTATTTTTTTCCATATGAAATTGAGAGTTGCTCTTTTCATGTCTGTGAAGAATTGTGTTGGAATTTTGATGGGTATTGCATTGAATCTGTAGATTGCTTTGGGTAGGATAGCCATTTTTACTATGTTAATCCTACCAATCCATGATCATGGGAGATGTCTCCATTTTATGAGGTCTTCTTTGATTTCTTTCTTGAGAGGCATGAAGTTCTTGTCATACAGATCTTTTACTTGTTGGGTTAGAGTTACCCCAAAATATTTTATATTATTTGTGACTATTGTGAAGGGTGTTACTTCCCTATTTTCTTTCTCAGCCCATTTATCATTTGTATGAAGAAAGGCTATTGATTTGTTTAATTTTATACCCAGCCACTTTGCTAAAGCTGTTTATCAGCTGGAGAAGTTTTCTGGTAGAATTTTTGAAGTCTCTTATGTATACTATCGTATCATCTGCAAATAGTGATACCTTGACTTCTTCTTGGCCAATTTGTATGCCCTTGATTTCTTTTGTTGTCTTGTTGCTCTAGCTAGAACTTCTAGTACTAACCAGGCAGCATACATGAGTTGGTCTGAGGCCCCTGGTACATATACAGCAGAGGACTGCCTGGTCCAGCCTCAGTGGAAGAAGAAGCACCTAACCCTTGAGAGACTTGAGGCCACAGGGAGTAGAGAGGTCTGAAGGGGGCATCCTCTTGAAGATGAGAGGAGAAGGAATGGGATGAGGAACTGTGGGAGGGCAGACCTGGAGGGGGCAATGACTAGACTATAAAAAATAATACAAATAAGAAAAAATGGTGAAATAGCAGCAAAAAGACTGACACATGTGTGACTCTAAAATATGGTTGATGCTAAAAATCAGAAAAATTGCTCCAAACCTGTCCTTATTAAGAAAAAAGAAGGAGTCTCAAATTACTGGAATTATAAATGAGAGTGGAGAGCATACCATAGGTTGATCTTTAGAAATCCTGAAGACTGTACAGCAGGAATGTGAGTAGCTGTAAGCACTAATAAACTGGATGGAATCGAAGGTGTCTCTTATTGACAGATGTTTAGTTGTTTCTCTTAGAAACTTGTTCTTTTTAAATTAGAGACAGAGAGGGAGGAGGGGAGGTGGGGAGAGACTGGGAGGAATAGAGGTAAGAGAAACTGCAGTTAGGAGATAATATGTGAAAAAAATTTATTTTTTAATAAAAGAGGACTTTTTAAGAAAATAGCAGCCAACACTATTAAAAGAAAACTATTGTTAGAGCTATGACACTGAATTCTGCAAAGGATTTTTTGCACATGGCACCAAACACAAGAACAACAACTCCTCTCAAACAATAGTTCAAATTAGAAGACTTGTATCTCAATTGACACCATCATCAAGTTTAAAAAAAAACCACAAAATGGTAGAGAATATTGAAAATTGTGTGTTTGGTTAACTTCTACATTAATAATATAAAGGAAAGAGACTGCTATAATTCAGTAATACAACTTAAAAATTGGAGAAGTTGCTTCTCCCAAACAAGTTGACAAGACAGTCAATATTGTTAGTTGTCAGGGATATACAAATCAAACCACAACTATGTATTTAGTATCTACTGTCAAATGAACTCAGGTCTTCATGCTTTGGGGCAGTCAATTTATTGCATGAACCATCTCTCTAGCCTCCTTATGGATTTCTGATGTATTCTTCTAAGTATTATAAATGGGGTTCTCTTGTGGCAGCTTACAGGTGAGAGGTCTTCATAAACAGTTTCACTCACTCTAGTTAGGCACATACATATACCTTAAAACAACATAAATAGGGCTGGAGAGATGGCTTAGTGGTTAAGAGCAGTGACTGCTCCTCCAGAGGTCCAGATTTCAATTCCCAGCAACCACATGGTGGCTCACAACCATCTGTAATGGAATCTGTGGTCCTCTTCTGGTGTGTATGAAGAGAGCTACAGTGTACTCACACACATAAATATATAAATCTTTTTTAAATATGACACATATATATAGTATAATTCTTAATCCTATCAATACCATGCATTACCATTAACAGTATATCAATGATATAGTATTATTTTCTATTAGTCAGATAACATAACATGTAAATATGTTCTACACAGATCATGAACCCCAAATGAAAATCAAGAAGGAACACCTTCAATAAATCCACACACATCATACTGTCTTCACCTTGGATTCTTTGATTCTGCTCACACTAGATTGTTCTTTTCCACACTGTTTAGGAGTTAGAGGTAGACCTGTTTATTAGATGGAAATATATTTCATTGGGGATATTCTCTGATAAAATTAGACATTCTTGTTTGATGTAAGTTCACCGTAAGGCATTATGACATAGAAAATATTGCCACAATGTTCCAGGGCAAACACATTCTTGATGCCACAATTGTATCTGCTATTATTACTTTTGTTTCTCCTGTCACCTCTCGTTGGAAACATTGTGACACCCTGCAATTTATGGTGTGTTAGCAGTGAAGCCCACCTACTTTCTGTTGACTCATTTTTGTTGCTTTTCATATTTGGATGAAGTATTTGAATTTTCTAGCTCAGGTCCTAACCTCTCTGTCGTGCACAGAGACTCCCTAAAGATGAGTATATATTCTTGGAGTGCTGCACATAAACATCTCCTGTGTACATTCTACCTCCCTACTCTTTTATTCCAACTGACTTTCTAAGTCATGTACATTTTTAATATATGGATACCCTACTTATCTAGCCACTTAATTATGCCATTATACTGTCCTTAATACAGCCATAAAGGAAAGAGAGAAATTAGTTCAGAACTCCACTAGGAAAACTGGAAACATCTGTGTTCCTTGTCATATAGGGCAGACATCTGTTTCCACAAAGAGCCTGCAGAAATATATACATCATTGATGGTCCCTGATTTAATATGCATGATTATCTGTTTCTTCAGTCTCTATGTTCTTCTCAAGGTATATTAAGTCATTTCAGCATAATCAATACTGACATCATCGTGGTAGAGGCAGGAAGGTCAAAAGCAAAGGAAAATCAGTGGATGAAGTCATTTCAAAACACTAAGAAATAATCAAGGAGTCAGGACATCAAGTGTCACTACTACCTCCAAAGACCTTGAGAACTCTCATACTAAGTAGTGGGTATGTCTAAAGATCACAAAAAAAAAAAAAAAACAGGCTAATATAATAGGAGTCATTGATACAGGTCATATGAAGGAAATACCAAGGTTGAATCATGTTTGTTATATAGTACACCCTTTGTATCCACAACCAACCAAAGACTGAAATTAACATACCAAATAAACATATGCAGACATTTCCACTTATCAACATTCCATAACCAATACAACAGTCATTTACAGTGCACTCACATTGTTTTAGACACTATGATTGATGTAGAGAGTATTTAAGGTACACAGAAGGTATGTGCAGGTTATATTCCACTTTATAACAGTACTTGGCCATGGGTTTTAGAAACTACCCATGATAGTCATAAAATCAGTACCCCAGTGATACAGAGGAAATACAGCTATTTTTTTCAAAATACGAACAAATGTAATGTTTAATGAGAAGATTGGTACTGGGGTTGCCTAAATGTTAATAGCTGACCATTGGTAGACTAAGTCTCTATGATCTGGGGAATTCTCCCATTCATAACAGTAATTCTCAAATGTACGATACAGATGGCATGCCCTTTCACACTTGTCAATTAATATGGAAGAAATTGTATAGCATTATCAAAAGTATGACCTCCATGGAACATTTTTTATGAATGTCTTAAGTACAGGTTTCCAATGAGGGTTTCACAACAGTCTCTGAGCCCCTGTCCAGGTCAATAAAACCAGGATTTCTAGAGATTGGCTTGGGCTTGGTTCTGAGCTTGAGTTGTTTGTAAATCTTCCCAAATGATTCTAGGGTTAAAAAAAAAAAGTTTGTAGAAGTCTACTAATAAAAAATAAAATAAGGGAGGGAGGGAGGGAAGGAATTAGGAAGGAAGAAAGGGAAGAAGGAAGGAAGGGAGGGAGGGAGGAAGGGAGGGAGGGAGGGAGGGATGGAGGTAGGGAGGCACGGTAGAGGGAGGGAGGAAGGAAGGAAGGGTAGAATTTCCACCAAAGACTTTGCACCACAGTCTACACATTTTAAACAAGAATGGCATTTTGAATCTTGAAGGCTGCCTATGAAGTCCTATGTATTAGCCTTAGAAAACAATCCACAGAGAATGGAAAATTCCTCTATGAGAATTGTTACTCGGAGCTTAAGAGTGAAGAGCTGAAACAAGAAAAAGCCTTGGTGAGCAGAAATAGCACTCCCTGTGCATACCATGTAACCGTGTATGTCAACACCTGCGAACAGCAACAGAGATGCGCCCACACAGAACTAGTAGCTGTCTTTCTATTGAAAAAGTGTTCTGGGAACTTTACTTTTGAAAACTAAGCTTATGAAAAGCTTCTGATTACTGAATTAAAATTTATTCTGATGGAAATAAGCATGAAACTTCTGCCAGAGCTTTCGGAAGTTTAATTTGGGAGGAAGTAGGCAGAGTTTGGTGTCACAAGTTTTCTAATTTAGTAAATAATCTAAAAGATGTTTCTTCCATTAGAAATGAAAATTATTAATCCTCTCTCTCTAAATCTTCTTTACTTTCTTTTATTTTAATTTTTGATTGAAAAGAATATTCTCTCATACAATAATCCAGACCATAATTTCACCTCCTTCCATTCCTTCTAGCTTTCCTCCCTATCCCCTCTTCCATATTTCCACTCCCCCTCTGTATTCCTTCATGAGGAGTAGGTCTGCAAGAAACAATAACCAAACATCACAAAACAAGATACAGTAAGACAAGGCAAATGCCCTCATATTGTGGCTGGACAAGGTAACCCAATAGGAAGACAAGAGTCCCAAGAGCAGGCAAAAGATTCAGAGACACGCCTGTTCCTACTGTTAGGAGTCCCACAAAAACACCAAGGTAACAGCCTTAGCATTTATGTAGAGAACCTGATGTAGACCATGCAGGCCCTGTGCTTGCCTCTCCATCTCTGTGAGCCCATATGCACTCACTTAGTTAATTCTGAGGGCCGTGTTTACTTGATGTCCTCCATCCCTTCTGAAACCTATAGTCTTTCCCCCACTTCTTCCATGGCTCTCCCCTGAGCTCTGAGGGGAAGGCCTCAATGGAAACCTCCAAGGATGTTCTTTATTTTCAATAAAAGCTTCTCTTAAGAAACAATACATTCGAAATCTTAAGTTGGTACTTTTGTGTGGTACCAGTCAACGTGGAATATTTCGGTGGAATTCATCAACAGATTATTATCCTGAAAATTCCTACTTCGGATTTTGAATTGGCACCACAATTGTTCTGCACCACATATTTTAAATTCCTCCAAAGTGGTTCCATTTGAGATTTGGGGAGCAGCCTAACAGGATAGGCTGGATGTTTCTTCCTAATAGCAATATCTCCGGAGTAAAAAGCAAAGGGAGGTTTCACTTAACATTTTAAATGCCCAGAGCTGTGAGGACAAAAGGAAATACAATATTGAAGGAGGTGGACTCAGGAGGAGCCCTAAGTTCATGAGTCTGCCCATATTCATCATTAGAACTATGCTTTGAACAGTGGTATATTGTCTCTTCCCTGAAGTGAAGTCTTTAGAATGTGAAGAAGTGTTGGTGCTTCACGGGAAGAAAGCCATGCCACGGCTATCCATGTGTCAGTGTGTGGTGGCAATGCTTGCAGAAGTGAGTGCTCTTTTTGAGTTCAGAGAAAAATCTTGGAAAACTGGTGCCTTCTTTCCACATTTGCATAGAACCTGAAGATCAACATGGTGCCCAGGCCAAGTGCCTTTCAGGTGTGCTATCTGCCCAGCCCCAGCCCTGGGCTTAAAACAATTAAAATTATTTTACTATAAAATCATAATGATTCTACCCCAGTGAGCATGGATCTCTGCATGAGTCATTAGTTTGATGAATGAAGTGGCTAGGGAGAGAAAGCATTTCTCAAACTAATGGGGAAGGGATAAAATCAGAAGTGAGATTAACAAGTTTCCCATGCAGCATCCAAGATTAGGCCTAGCACATTCTGTGTATGTGGACACATGTGCCAAATATCTAGGCTGCCCCTTACCTTGACTCACTTGCTGTTAACGTCATACAAACAATAAGATCCACAAATTATGTTATGTACCTTTCCCATAGCTTTCCTTTCTGGCAAAGTGCAGTTTGAATAAGAGTGGTGCTGTTGCTTTGTTTGCCAGCCAGAATTTATTTCTACCTTCAAGGAATCATTGTTTTAATCAACATTAAGCAGATGCAAAGTGAACATGTAGAAAGGCCAAAACAGGATATACTTGGGTATACCACCCACGATACTCCATGGCACGTAGGTAGAAATAACAGCAGATTACTTATTTTTGAAAGGATGCCCTAATATTATAAAATAGACTATTCTGCTTTACCAGATTTTAATAATCAGTCAGTCTGGCTTATATGGTTTTTGGCATTACTAAATAGCTTGTGGAAATCATCTCCAAAGAGTTCCTAGCCCATACGTAAGAAACAAGTTGTGTTAGCCAACTCTCTCTGGCTGTGAAAAGAGGAACAGGTTTATTTTTGCTGGGAAGCAGTAGACTAGGGTGCATAGTTTCAAGATCTTTAATCCATTGTCACTTGGCCATGCTACTTTGGGCTTGTGGTGACATAGTAGGCCATGTTAGCATACAGCAGGAGAGCTATTCACTGACCATCACCTGGGAAATGAGAGAGAGAGACAGAAAGTGCTAGGATTTCATATCCTCAACAGGAGCATAGTCCCAATGACCTTGTTTCCTTTCACTTGGCTCCACCCACTAAAGGTTAGCTCCACCCACTAAAGGTTCTGCTGACTGCTGATAGGTCTACAGACTGGTAGCCAAACCTTTATCATTTGGGCCTTTGGGAGAGTATGTATCATACAGATCTTATAACATTAACAGGGCACTAAATTCAAGAACACTTTAAATGTCGTTATTATTCACAGTACATATCCTATTTGTTAGTGTGTCACTTCTCCAATGGTCCCTGCTATGATCTTGAAATATATTGAATACTTTGATTGAGTCCATTGGTACATGTTTGGGGGGACAAGTAGCAAGCACATGAAATGTATTTTTGGTTTTTTTTAGTACAACCCAACTTTATTGATCAGAAGCAGCTTGACAGGTTTCTGTTTGATGCTGTACAATAGATGTGGGATATTATCAATTGGATATGCAGATGCTCATTAATCAGGTATGCTCAGTCTTCAGACAGTATAACATGACATCATTGTCTACAAAGTTCACACTCAAGAACCATGCAATTAAATTAGAACAAAGAAGCAAACAAACCCAAAAAGTCGAATAGCTACTTCTGAAACATTCCAAGTTTCTATAGTTATTCCTCATCGAAGTGATGGTTTTAAATTTTAGTGCCAAATATCTTGTGGAAGCCTAAAAATATTTCCACATTTTGGTGCAAACTACATAAATTCAGTTGTCATCACAAGAATGACTATGGCTATCTCAATGCTTTTACTACTAAAACTAGAAGATAGAAAACTAACCTTGAAGTATGAGGACAGAAGAGAGGGGTCTAATTAGGACTGGCATGTTAAGAACAGTAGGATGAATTGCTGTCCTGAAATCTGCATCAGCATTAAGCAAGCATTTGTTTCTGTCTATCAAATGTCTCCCTTTCTTCTTCATTCAAGCTTTCTGCCTTCTGGTATGCTTTCTACCTGCACATACTATTAAAAAATATTATCTGAAAATGCTCTATGTGTTCCTTTGTAAAAGTTATAAAACTGTCATTTAAATTAAAACTTTCATATTTCAATAGTTCCATATATACCAGCATCAAATGAATTGTATTTTGGTATGTCTCCTCTACTCTTATGAGGTTGGCTTAAAAGTGAGCTCTACTCTTATTGGGGCTGATGGTAAAGAGATAGAATGGACTGTCTTTCTTGTGAGACTAACTCGAAGAAGGACTCCATTAACCTACCTTCTTGACATTAATCTCTACATGTATCCCAGTGGCAACATTTAGTACAATCGCTTGTAGATTAAGAGCAATGTATGTTCTTAGGGATACAGTGAGTGATTTTGTCAATGTGAATTTAAGGAGCTTCTTATTCAACCCTAGACCGTGTAGGTCATTCATAACATTGCCCACTGATTCAGTGAAGAGACACAATAAACAAGGGGCATATGTGGATCCTACCAGCATGACACATCATGATATTTCATGGTATGTTTTTATAGAAGTACTCTCATAACTTATAGTTAACATTATAGTACTTGCCTAGACCAGAAACAGTCAAATGGGCAGCACAGCATCAGTGTAGCCATGAAGTCATAAGCAATGCCTTGCCCATAGCATTGTGATGTCTAAGTCACTGGCAATAGGAGTTGCTCAGCACCATTAATCCTAGTCTTGGGGAAAAGTAGATGTGTGTGTGTGTGTGTGTGTGTGTGTGTGTGTGTGTGTGTTCCAGTGCTAGCTGACTGAAGCATCATCATTCACACCTGACTAATCTTATATGACCAATACAATTTCATTTCTAGGAGTAGATAGTAAAAGACACTGTATACCTGCACTGGTCAATATCCCTCATGAATAATCCAATAGGAAGACAACAGATACACTGTATGGGCTCCTTCTTGAACCTCTTTTTATTGTTTGTTTGTATGGTTTCAGGGCTCACTTCTCTACAACCAGGATTTGGGCTCATCCCTGGGAGAAGCTAATTCTCCTTCTGCCATGATGAATCATTGCCTGGCTTACTTTTTAATGGAGTCTTAAGCTACTCCTCCCTCAGCAAGGGAGTCTCAGGGCCAGAGCCCTATCCTTAGCTTCATTATCTGATTTTCACAATTTGTGGATTTCTGTTGCTCTTCTTCTCTGTGAAATGAAAAGTTTTGCTTTGTTTTCTTATTTTGATTCTTCTTCATTGGTTCACATAGAGACAGCTTTTAGCATGCTACAATACCTGGAAGTTATTTGTTTCCCTTGTTCGTTTGATTTTTGTTTATATTTTTCAGAGTATGGAAGGTTAAACGTAGAGCTTCATGCTGGTGGGCAAGGGCTGTGCCATGGGTTACATCATGCTGGTGGGCAAGGGCTGTGCCGTGGGTTACATCATGCTGGTGGGCAAGGGCTGTGCCGTGGGTTACACCATGCTGGTGGGCAAGGGCTGTGCCGTGGGTTACACCATGCTGGTGGGCAAGGGCTGTGCCATGGGTTACACCATGCTGGTGGGCAAGGGCTGTGCCGTGGGTTACATCATGCTGGTGGGCAAGGGCTGTGCCGTGGGTTACATCATGCTGGTGGGCAAGGGCTGTGCCGTGGGTTACATCATGCTGGTGGGCAAGGGCTGTTCCATGGGTTACACCATGCTGGTGGGCAAGGGCTGTGCCATTGGTTACATCATGCTGGTGGGCAAGGGCTGTGCCATGGGTTACATCTCCAGCCTCTAATGCTGCAGATTTTTATATTCATATATTTTGCCAAATCAAAACATCTCCCGTGTCAGAATGGTTTTTTTTTTTTTAATGTGTCCACAAATCTCAGATTTAGTGGCATCACCAGGGTTAAAAAGCATATTATGAGAGTTCTTCAGTGGAAGAGTTTAGTGTTGGTTACTTTGAGTTGATGAGTGATTCCCAGAAATATTCAAAATACATTGAATAAAATTCTCAAGGAATTAATAAAAATGTTTGCTAAAAAAGAGTTCCCAGAAACCCCATCCTTTGAGTGGGTTAGGATGGATACACCACAGAAGGGAAACTGCTGGGAAAGCCTGGTGGGTACATTTTGCACCCTAAAGCAGTGACAGAATCAATGAGAGCTAACGGAAATTAAGCCTAAGCAGAGAGAGAGAAAGGGAGCCATCATTCTGCCTTTGCTTTGGTTCGCCAGAGGCCAAAGCAGTTTGGGTACACTTGGAGAAAGTGTCACCATCTGGTGTCCTTGAAAGGCTTCCAATTTGCTTCTGGTAGACATAATAAAGTCTTAAAAGATCAGTTTTTGTTCTTGTAATTCAGCTCAAGGTCACCAAGGACCAGTCCATTTAGACTAAATGTAGTGGATCAGCCTGGACTCCCCCGTGTAAGTCCATTCCCTACTATTGAAAGTTGAAGCTGCAAATAATTGAACAGGTTCTCTCAAGTTGTAAAGATTCTGAGCATCCAAGAGGGAGAGAGTCAAGACTGCAAGATGAGGCAGCAGGAAATACATAATAAAGATGAATACAGTGTAGAATCAGTTTTATGGACCACTTATTGGTTCAGGGGTGAAAACTCAGCAGCTCAGAGTGAAACAGGACCTGAGCATATCTTAAGCAATACTGACAGGGAACCATGGTGTGGGGCCTCTTTCTCTGACCAGATTGAGTTTCAGAATGGAACTCAGCATGAGATCTGAGCCTCAGTCACACATCTGGTGGCCTGGCAGGAGGGATTCCCCAGTGTGAGGGATTGGACAGAAAACTTCTCCTTGGAATGGCTTCAATGTGTGAATCACTTCCCACCTCTGCTGATTTTGTTCACACACACACACACACACACAAGGATTTCCCATACTTGTGGGATTCACTATACCTTTCCTTTCCTAAAATTACAAGATGTGCAATGTGAAAGCATCATTGTATTTTGCAGTGATTAAAAACAAAGTACAAAAATGGAGTCTTATTTATGCTTTTATTACTGCAAAGATACACCATGATCAAGCAACTTACAGAAGAAAGGGTTTATTTAGGGAGTGCTTACAGTTTCAGGGCATTGGTCTATGACCTTCATACAGGGAGGATGGCAGCAGGCAGGCATGGCATTGGAACAATAGCTGAGAGCATAAGTCAAATCTATAAGTTCAAAACAAAGAGTGAACAGAGAATGTTGTGGGCTTTTGGAACCTTGAAGTCCATACCCACTGATGTACCTCCTCTGCCAAGGCCACATCTCCTAATCCTTTTCAAATAGTTCCACCAATTGGGACCAAGTATTTCAATATAGGGGCCAATGGGGACCACTATCATTAAAGCCACCACAAATAAGAACTGTGGTAGTTTACTGTTAGTACAGTGAAAATGTATTATCTTATGCTTCATAAGTATGCCAGAAGTATACCATGCTGAGCACCATCCTGTAGAATATTATAGATTCCACATATTAGCTGATGCCAGTGTCTTACGACATCCTTCATTTCTTAACTATTGGCCCCTCATTATTCAAAGCCATTAATTTTGACATTGCCATCTCTCTGGCTCCTGTCTGCTCCCTGCACCTCCATATCACCTGTACTGACTCTTATTATTACAGTGGTCCAACCTAGATATTCTAGAATAATCTCCCTATTTCAAGGTCATTTGATAGCAATCTTTACTCCATCCACCAATCTAATACTCTTTGCCAGGAGCCTAGTATGTTTTCATATTTGGGAGCATTAGAGTGTAGCAACCTGGTAAGGGCCTCTCAAAGGACAGCCATGCAAGGCTCCTGTCTGTAAGCACATCATAGCATCAGTAATAGTGTCAGTCCTTGGTGACAACACTGCCCATAAGATGGTTCCCAAGTTGGGCCAGTCACTGGACTACCTTTCCTTCAGTCTCTTCACCAATTTTGTCCCTGTAGTTATTTTAGACAGGAACAATTCTGGGTCAGAAATAACCCCATCCCTCCACTTGATGCCCTGCCTATCTACTGGAGGTGAACTCTTCAAGTTTCCTCTCCCCACCATTGGTCATTTGAGCTATAGTCACCCCCGTTGAGTCCTAAGATTCTCTCACCTCCCAGGTCTCTGGTACTCTCTAGAGAGTGCCCCCTACCTTTCACCTCCAGAGGCTGCATATTTCCATTTAGTCTGCTGGCCCTCTGGGCTTCTCTCCTGTCCTCACTCTCATACCTGATCCTGTTCCCTTTTTCTCCTTCCCATTCCTTCTCCCACCTATGTTCCTCCCTCCCTCTGCCACCCGTTACGGTCTGTGGGTTGTATTCTAGGTAGTGTGTACGTTTTGGCTAATATGCACTTAGCAGTGAGTACATACCATACATGTCCTTTGGGGTATGTGTTACCTCACTCAGGAGTTCTATCCATTTGCCTACAAAATTCATGATGTCCTCATTCTCAGTAGATGACTAGTATTCCATTGTAGAATGAATCACATTTTCTGTATCCATTCTTCAGTTGAGGGACATCTGGGTTGTTTCCAGCTTCTGGCTATTACAAATAAGACTGCTACAAACATAGTGGAGCATGTGACAGATGCAGATACTTACACTCAACCGTAGGACTGAAATCAGGGACCCCTATGGTTGAATTAGGGAAAAGATTGAAGAAGCTGAAGGGGAGAGAAGCCCCATAGAAAGACCAGCTGTCTCAACTAACCTGACCCATGGGAGCTTCCAGTGACTGAGCCATCAACAAAGCAGCATACACAGGGTGGTCCAAGATTCCCAGCACATATATAGCAGAGGACTGTCTGGTCTGGCCTCAGTGGGAGAAGATGCACATAATCCTTGAGAGACTTGAGGCCCCAGGGAAGGGGGATGTCTGGTGGGGGGAGCACCCTCTAGGAGGCAAGGGGGAGAGGAAATGGGATGAGGAACTGTGGGAGGGGGAGCCAGGATGGGGACAACAGCTAGAATGTAATACATGAAATAATTTTTAAAAATGTAGCAACCTACAGAAACACTATTTTTTTTTTTTTTGGTTTTTCTACTAATGATATTCTACTTAAGCAAGGAATGAACCCAAATGTTTCAAATTGTCTTCAGTAAACTATTCCATGTTTCCTTGTGTTACTACCTTTATTGGGCTCATCTCCCCATCTCCCCTCCCTTCTATCTTTCTCCATCCCTCCCATCCTCCTCCTCTCTATATTTCTCTCTTAAAGCTTGATTTACCTTAACATAATGAATCAGTTCAGGAGCTGGAGAATAGAGTATAGAATTGATACCTAATAACTCTCTCATCTAACCTTTTGGGTGCTACTGATCAATCTCTCCCTCTCTTCTAAAACACCTCTTCTCTTACTGTCTTGGAGATCAGCTAGTGACCAGAACAAAAGTACACAACTTTGTGTACAATATTAACTGTGTGTGGTGGCTGGGAGTGGCAACAAGGACAAGCTTACTGGTATACATTAGTAGAGGAAAACTCTACATATTTACTCCTTGTCATGCTTCTGCATTGTCTGAACTCTTTAAGTTAAATAATGATACTTAAAATTAAATAATGAGGAGGAATTGAATTTATGGCCTGTTTTAAGATTATCATTTCATAACCCTTAGATCTATCCTGGCAAATTGAAAGTAATTAGTATTGTTTACTATTGATAACTATGGACCCATTTGGTATGACTGTGTACCAGCTAGTGTTCAGTTCCTTACCATGTTTTCACATCTTTCCTAGTGCTGTAGGGAGCCAAACTCACCTGTTCCTTAAAAAATTATTAAGTAGGTAATGGTATAGCAATCTTACAGATGCAGAAACTGAAGCGCCCCAAAATTAAGTTTCCTAGAGGCACAGCTATGCATAACTGAAGCTGATCAGAACCAGGAAGACTGGGCAGAGTACAAATTTGTAACCACTTTGCTATGGTGCCCATATACTGAATGTGCAGAAATCTACCTTTTTCAATGGCTTTGCTTTCCAAAATTTTAGTTACTTATGGTTGAATATTTTCCACTAAATGAAAATTGCATGAATATTCCATGAGTTTTTAATACTGTGAACTGGGAGTAGCATTCACTATTCTGGGAATTATCTCTGTGGTCAATGGATTCATACTATATATGGTACTTGCCCATTAGTTACTCAGCAGATGCCCCATTTGTCCAATCAACTATTGTTACCACATAGTTGTAAGAAGTAGCCAATAGTTCCATGACTAATTAACTATAGCACACTTTTTTCTTTCACTAATTTATGTATTCACTTTACAGCCTGATCACAGCCCCCTTCCCTCCTCTCCTCCAATTCCCACTCTCATACAACATTCCGCCATTTCTGTCTCCGAAGGGGAGGCCCCTCGTGGGTACCAAACCACCTTGGCACAAGTCAAAGCAGGACTAAACTCATCTTCTCCCAGTGAGGTCAGATAAGGTATCCCAGCTACGGGGAAGAGATCCAAAGGCAGGCAGCAGAGTCAGAGACAGCCCCTTCTCCAGTTTTAAGAGACCCACATGAGAACCATGATAGACAGCTGATATATATATATATATATATATTCCAACCCTGCAAGTTCTTTGCTTCATGGTTTAGTCTATGTGAGCCCCCATGGACCCAATATATGTTTCTGAAGGTGTTCTTACGGTGTCCATAACCTCTCTGGCTTCCTCAGTTCTTCCCCTCACCCTCTTCAACATAGTTCCCTAAGCTCCACCTATGGTTTGGCTCTGAGTCTCTACGTCTATTTCCATCAGCTGCTGGATGGAGCCTCTCAGAGGATGGTTAGGCTATCCTCCTGTCTTCAAGCACAGCAGAGTATCATTAATAGTGTCAGGGATTGTCTGTCTCCCATGGGGTGAGTCTCATGTTGAGCCAGTCATTGGTTGGCCATTCCCCCAATCTGCTTCATCTTTTGTTTTGTTTTGTTTTGTTTTTATTTTTTTTCATATTTTATTTACATTCTGGACAAATTTTGGATGGAAGGTTTGTTTTGTGGATGGGTTGGTGTCTCTCTCCCTCAGCTGGGAATCCTGCCTAGCTATAGGGAATGGACACTTCCCCTCCATATCCCCAGCTTCTAGGAGTCTCAGCTAAAGTCACCCCTGTAGACTCCTGAGAACTTCCCCATTCCTAGAGATGCCCCCACTGATTTCATTCTCTTTCTCAGCCTTCCCCCTATACCTGATCTCCATGCCAGTTCCCTTCTCATGCCTCCCACACACAGTTCCCTCCCTCCATCTATTTTCTGTATCTATTTTATTTCCTCTTCTGAGTAAAGTTTGAGCATCCTCCCTTGGGTCATCCTCGTTATATAGCTCCTTTTGGATCTATGGATTGTGGCATGGTTATCCTGGACCTTATGGCTAATATCCACTTATGAGTACATACCATTTGTGTCTTTCTGGGTCTGTGTTACCTCACTAAGGATGATATTTTCAAGTTCCATTTATTTGCTTGCAAATACACGATGTCCTTGTTTTTAATAGCTGAATAGTATTCCATTGTGTACATGTACCACAGTTTCTTTATCCATTCTTCACTTGAGAGAAATCTATGTTGTTTTCAGTTGCTGGCTGTTACAAATAAGGCTTTTGTGAACATAGTTGAGCAAATGTCCTTGTGATATAGTGGAGGACTTTTTAGGTACATACCCAGGAGTAATGCAGCTGGAGTTTGAGGTAGGACTACTTCCAATTTCCTGAGAAACCACCAAATTGATTTCCAAAGTGTTTGTACAGATTTGCACTCTAGTCCCCAATGAAGGAGTGTTCCCCTTGCTCCACATTCTCATCAGCATGAGCTGTCCTTGAGGTTTTTTTTTTTTTACCTTAGCCATTCTGACTGGTGTAAGATTTCAGAGTTGTTTTGATTTGCACTTCCCTGGTGACTAAGTATGCTGAACATTTCTTTAAGTGCTCTGGGTCTTTTGAGATTCTTTTGTTGAGAATTCTCTTTTTAGCACTGTACCCCATTTTTAATTGTGTTATTTGGTTTGTCAGTGTTTAATTTCTTGAATTCTGTATATATTTTGGATATTAGCCCTCTGTCAGATGTAGGATTGGTGAGAACCTTTTCCCATTCTGTAGGCTGCTGTTTGTTTCTATTGAGTGTCCTTTGCCTACCCGAGCTTTTCATTTTCATAAGGTCCTATTTATTAATTGCTGATTAGTGCCTGAGCTGTTTCTGTTCTGTTCAGGAAGTTATCTCCTGTATCATCTATATGTACTCACTGATAAGTGGTTATTAGCCCAAAAGTTCAGAATACCAAAGAGTCACTTCACAGCAACCATAGAACTGAGCACGAGGTCCCAGATGGAGAAGTTGGAGAAGGGACTGAAGGAGCTGAGGGAGTTTGCAGCCCCATGGAGGGAGCAACAGTGTCCACTGACCTGACCTCCTGATGCTCCCGGAGACTGGATCACCAACCAAAGAATACACATGGAGGGACCCATGGTGCTGACCACATATGTGGCAGAGGAGGGTCTTGTTAGAAGACATCAGGGGGAGGAGAGGCCCTTATGCCTGAGAGTGTTAGATGTCCCAATATAGGAGAATGCCAAGGAGGGAAGATGAGAGTGGGTGGGTGGGTAGATGGGGGAATACCCCCAAAGAGGCAAGGGGAGGGAGAGGGAATAGGGAGATTCCAAAGGGGAGATCTGGAAAGGGGGAAACATTTGAAATGTAAATAAAGTATGAAAAAATGACAATTCCTCACTTATTCTTCTATTAGGTTTAGTGTACTTGGTTTTATGTAGAGGTTTTTGATCCACTTCAACTTGAGTTTTGTGCACAGTGATGAATATGGATTTATTTGAATTCTGCTGCATGCAGACATCCAGTTAGACCAGCAAGATTTGTTCAAGATGCTTTCTTTTTTATCCATTGAATGGTTTGGGCTTCTTTGTCAAACATCAAGTGCTCTTAGGTGTGTGGGTTTATTTCTAGGTCTTCAATTGGATTCCATTGATCAACCTGTCCATTCTTATGCCAGTAACATGCAGGTTTTACTACTATTGGTCTGTAGCACAGCTTGAAATCAAGAATGATGATACCTCCAGAAGTTCTTTTATTGTATAGGGTTGTTTTATATAACCTGACTTCTCTGTTTTCCCATATGCTCTTTTAAGGTCTGTAAAGAATTACATTGAAATTTTGATGGTAATTGCATTGATTCTGTAGATTGCTATTAGTAAAATGGCCATTTTCACTACGTTAATCCTGCCAATTCATGAGCATGGGACATCTTTCTATCTTCTGATATCTTTGATTTCTTTCTTCAAAGACTTGAAGTTCTTATCATACAGATCTTTCACTTGCTTGGTTAGAGCCACACCAAGGTTTTTTTTTTTTATATTATTTGTGCCTATTTTGAAGGATGTTGTTTCCCTAATTTCTTTCTCACCCCATTTATCATTTGTATAAACGAGGGCTACTGATTGTTTTAAGTTAATTTTGTTTCCACCACTTTGCTAAAGGTGTTTAGCAAATATAGGAATTCTCTGGTAGAATTTTTGAGGTAAGTTGTGTATACTATCATATTATTTGTGAATAGTGATACTTTGACTTCTTCTTTTTTAATTCATATCCCTTGGTCTTCTTTAGTTGTTTTATTGCCCTAGTTAAAACCTCAAATACTGTAATGAATAGAGGGGGAGAGAATGGACAGCCTTGTCCCTGATTTTAGGGAAGTTGTTTTAAGTTTATCTCTATTTAATTTCATCTTGGTTATTGGCTTGTCTATTGTCTTTATTGTGGTTAGGTATGGACTTTGTATCCCTGCAAGACTTTCAACATGGATGGGTGTTAGATTGTATGGAAGGCTTTTTCAGCCTCTAATGAGATGTTCAGGAAGTTTTTTTTCTTTCAATTTACTTATATGGCAGATTACACTAATGAATTTTTGTATGTTAACTATCCCTGCATCCCTGGGATGAAGCCTACTTGATGATGGTGAGTGATTGTGTGTGTGTGTGTGTGTGCGTGTGTGCGTGTGTGTTCTTGGATTTGGTTTGTGAGTATTTTATGTAGTATTTTTGCATAAATGTTTGTGATGGAAATTGGTCTGAAATTCTCTTTCTTTTTTGAGGCTTTGTGTAGTTTGGGTATCAGGGTGATTCTTTCTGTACTTAATTTATGAATTAAACATTATTATAAGTAGGTAAGTTAAGAAAAATGTGTATAGAAGGAAAGCTGCTAAGTAGAGCCACAGATATCTGCTGGAGTCTTGGGAATAAGGGTGACCAGGTAAATTGCTGTGCCTTTGAAGAATTTAAAAGACATTGCTTTGTCACCTGGACCTAGGACCAACAATCCATTTAAAGAATGGTCAGGTTTATTCTGGATTTTGGGTTTTTTTTGTTGTTGTTGTTGTTTTGTTTTTTGCAATCATTACTTAAATGACATCAGTATAAATGCCGTTTACTTCACTTTTCTGTTCTGTGTTGTTTCCATTGTCTTAAGGATAATGTGTTATACACTAAAAGTTTCAATATTTTCACCTTAGAGATGTCTGACAATGTGAGCCACTTAGATGGGCATACTCATTTGTGGCTTGCACGTGCATGCACGCACACACACACACACACACACACACACACACACACTTACTTCAGTGCATGCACATAAAAGAGAAGGCCAGCCTAGCATTTACTGTTCTTCTTTAACTAAAGGAATTAGATGGAATTAATAGAAGGTACTAGTTCATTTTTGTGGTCTAGTTCTGACTATGTCCTGATACACTGTATCAAGAGTTTTATATCACAACATAGTATTATTTAACATAAGGAATGACCATAACTTGCCTTGGACCAGGCAAAGAGGCAACTGGCAGAATCTCAGCCTTGGGAAAATGCTTTGAAATGTACTAATAATATTGGCTCTTAGTCAAGACAAAACTTTTTCTTTGTACTTCTGGTACATCTCCTCTTTACCTGACTTTCTTCTCCTCCTACCCCAACCTGAGCTCCACTTCTTTCTTTCTTCTTTTGTTATTATTTTACTAAGTCAACGTACAGAGTAATGGGTTTGTTTTAGCATAGCATATTCTTGGGTCATTATGCTTTGTTGTAATGAATTTCCCAGCTCCTACAATATTTTTCCACAAACCAAGCCCTACAAAGGATAATAGATGGAAAACGCCAACACAAGGAGGGAGACTACACCCTAGAAAAAGCAAGAAAGTAATCTTCTTTCAACACACCCAAAAGAAGATAGCCACACAAACATAAAAATAACATCAAAAATAACAGGAAGCAACAATCACTATTCCTTAATATCTCTTAACATCAATGGACACAATTTCCCAATAAAAAGACATAGACTAACAGACTGGATGCATAAACAGGACCCAGCATTTTGGTGCATAAAGGAAATGCACCTCAGTGTTAAAGACAAACACTACCTCAGAGTAAAGAGCTGGAAAGCAATTTTCAAAAAAAATGGTACCAAGAAACAAGCTGGAGTAGCCATTCTAGTATTGGATAAAATCGATTTTCAACCAAAAGTCATCAAAAAAAGATAAGGAAGGACACTTAATACTCATCAAAGGAAACCTCTACCAAGAAGAGCTCTCAAATCTGAACATCTATGCTCCAAATGCAAGAGCTCCCACATTCATAAAAGAAACTTTACTAAATCTCAAAGCACATATTGCACCTCACACAATAATAGTGGGAGACTTCAACACCCCACTCTCATCAATGGACAGATATGGAAACACACACTAAACGGAGACACAGTAAAACTAATAGAAGTTATGATCCAAATGGGTTTAACAGATATCTATAGAATATTTCATCCCAAATCAAAAAAATATACCTTCTCAGCACCTCATGGTACCTTCTCAAAAATTGACCATATAATTGGTCACAAAACAAACCTCAACAGATATAAGAAGATAGAAATAATCCCATGCCTCCTATCAGATCACTACGGATTAAGGCTGCTCTTCAATGGCAACAACAACAACAGAAAGCCCACATACACATGGAAGCTGAACAATGCTCTACTCAATGATAACTTTGTCAAGGAAGAAATAAAGAAAGAAATCAAAGACTTCCTAGAATTTAATGAAAATGAAAGTACAACATACCCAAAACTATGAGACACAATGAAAGCAATGTTAAGAGGAAAACTCATAGCTCTGAGTACCTCCAAAAAGAAACTGGAGAGAGCATACACTAGCAGCTTAACAGTACACCTGAAAGCTCTAGAACAAAAAGAAGCTAATACACCCAACAAGAGTAGAAGGCAAGAAATAATCAAACTCAGGGCTGAAATCAACCAAGTAGAAACAAAAAGAATTATACAAAGAATCAACAAAACCAGGAGCTGGTTCTTTGAGAAAATCAACAAGATAGATAAACCCTTAGCCAGACTAACCAGAGGGCACAGAGACTGTATCCTTATTAACAAAATCAGGAATGAAAAGGGAGATATAACTACAGAATATGAGGAAATTTAAAAAATCATCAGATCCTACTACAAAAGCCTATACTCAACAAAATTGGAAAATCTGGATGAAATGGACAATTTTCTAGACAGATACCAAATACCAAGTTAAGTCAGGATCAGATAAACCATCTAAACAGTCCCATAACCCCTAAAGAAATAGAAGCAGTCATTAAAAGTCTCCCAACCAAAAAAATCTCAGGACCAGATGGGTCTAGTGCAGAATTCTATTGGATCTTCAAAGAAGATCTAATACCAGTACTCTTCAAACTATTCCACAGAATAGAAACAGAAGGAACATTACCTAATTCATTCTATGAGGCCACAGTTACACTAATACCAAAACCTCACAAAGACCCAACAAACATAGAAAACTACAGACCAATTTCCCTTATGAATATCAATGCAAAAATACTCAATAAAATTCTCACAAACTGAATCCAAGAACACATCAAAATGATCATTCACCATGATCAAGTAGGCTTCATCCCAGAGTGCAGGGATGGTTCAATACCCAGAAATCCATCAATGTAATCCACTACAAAACAAACTCAAAGAAAAAAACCACATGGTCATTTCATTAGATTCTGAAAATGCATTTGACAAAATTCAACATCCCTTCATGATAAAAGTCTCAGAAAGATCAGGAATTCAAGGCCCATACCTAAACATAGTAGAAGCAATATACAGCAAACCAGTAGCCAACATCAAACTAAATGGAGAGAAACTTGAAGCAATCCCACTAAAATCAGGGACTAGACAAGGCTGCCCTCTCTCTCCCTATCTATTCAACATTGTACTTGAAGTTCTAGCTAGAGCAATCAGGCAACAAAAGGAAATCAAAGGGATACAAATTGGAAAGGAAGAAATCAAAATATCACTATTTGCAGAGGATATGTTCATATACTTAAGTGACATGAAAAACTGCACCGGAGAACTCCTACAACAGATAAACAATTTCAGCAAAGTGGCCGAATCTAAAATTAACTCAAACAAATCAGTAGCCTTCCTATACTCAAAGGATAAAAAGGCTGAGAAAGAAATTAGGGAAATGACACTCTTCACAATAGTCACAATCAATATAAAGTATGACTCTAACCAAACAAATGAAAGATCTGTATGACAAGATCTTCAAGCCTCTGCAGAAAGAAGTAGAAGGAGACCTCAGAAGATGGAAAGATGTCCTGTGCTCATGGCTTGGCAGGATTAATATAGTAAAAATGGCCATCCTGCTGAAAGCAATCTACAGATTCAATGCAATCCCCATCAAAATTCCCATTCAATTCTTCATAGACTTAGAGCAATTCTCAAATTCATTTGGAATAACAAAAAACCCAGGATAGCAAAAACTATTCTGAACAATAAAAGAACTTCTGGGACAATCAGCATCCCTGACCTCAAGCTGTACTACAGAGCAAGTGATAAAAACTGCATGATATTAGTACAGTGACAGGCAGGTAGATTAATGGAATAGAATTGAAGACCCAGAAATGAACCCACACAATTACGGTCACTTGATCTTTGACAAAGGAGCTAAAACCATCCAGGAGAAAAAAGCATTTTCAACAAATGGTGCTGGTTCAACTGGAGGTCAGCATGTAGAAGAATGAAAATTGATCCATTCCTATCTCCCTGTAGAAAGCTCAAGTCCAAGTGAACCAAAGACCTCCACATAAAACCAGATACACTGAATCTAATAGAAGAGAAAGTGGGGAAAAGTCTCGAACACATGTGCACAGGGGAAAAGTTCCTGAACAGAACACCAGTGGCTTATGCCCTAAGACCAAGAATGGACAAATGGGACCTCATAAAATTGCAAACTTTCTATAAGGCAAAGTACACTGTCAGTAGGACAAAACGCCAATTAATAGATTGGGAAAAGATCTTTACCAATCCTACATCCAATAGGGGGCTAATATCCAATGTATACAAAGAACCCAAGAAGTTAGACTCCAGAGAACCAAATAATCCTATCAAAAAATGGGGAACAGAGCTAAACAGAGAATTCTCAACTGAGGAAACTTGAAGGGCTTGGAAGCACCTAAAGAAATGTTCAACATCCTTAGTCATCAGGGAAATGCAAATCGAAACAACCCTGAGATTCCACCTCACACCAATCAGAATGCTAAGAACAAAAACTCAGGTGACAGCAGATGCGGCAAGGATGTAGAGAAAGAGGAACACTCCTCCATTGCTAGCAGGATTGCAAGCTGGTACAACCACTCTGGAAATCAGTTTAGCAGACCCTCAGAAAATTGGACATAATACTACCCAGCTATTCCACTCCTGGGCATATACCCAGAAGATGCTCCAGCATGTAACAAGGACACATGCTCCACTATGTTCATAGCAGCCATATTTATAATAGCCTGAAGCTGGAAACAACTCAGATATCCCTCAACAGAGGAATGGATACAAAAAATGTGGTACATTTACACAATGGAATACTACTCAGCTATTAAAAACAACGACTTTATGAAATTTGCAGGCAAATGGATGGAACTTGAAAATATCATCCTGAGTGAGGTAACTCAGTCACTAGAGAACAAACATGGTATGTACTCACTGATAAGAGGATATTAGCCCAAAAGTTCGGAATTGAAGCCCAAGATTCAATTCACAGACCATATGAAGCCTAAAAAGAAGGAGGAACAAAATGTGGATGCTTCAGTGTTTTTTACAAGGGAGACAAAACACTCACAGGGGGAAATATTGAGACAAAGTGTGGAGCAAAGAAGCAAAGAAAGGGCATCCAGCAACTGCCCCACCTGTAGATACATCCCATATATGGCCACTAAACCTGGACATTTCTTGTGGATGCAGGGAAGTGCTTGCTGATGTAAGCATGATAAGCTATCTCCAGAGAGGCTCAGGCAGAGCCTGACAAATAAAGAGGCGGATGCTCTCAGCCAACCATTAAACTGAGCGTGGGTTCCCAGATGGAGGAGTTGGAGAAGGGACTGAAGGAGCTGAGGGAAGTCATAGCCCCATGGAAGGAGCAACAGTGTCAACTGGCCAACCCCCCGAGCTCCTGGAGACTGGACCACTAACGAAAGAATATACATGGAAGGACACATGATGCTGGCCACATATGTGGCAGAGGAGGGCCTTGTTGGCCATCAGTGGGAGGAAAGGCCCTTGGGCCTAAGGGTGTTAGATGTCCCAGTATAGGGGAGTGCCAGGGAGGGAGGAGGGGATTGGGCAGGTGGGTGGGGGAGCACCCTCATAGAGACAGGGGAGGGAGAATGGAATGGGGGGTTTCCAAAGGGAAAAACATTTGAAATGTATATAAAGTAAATATCCAAAAATAAAAAACTAAATTAAATTAAAAGAAAAACAAAACAAACCAAACAAACAAACAAACAAAAACGTATGTGATTGATTAAAATGAAGTGACCTTTTTACTTTGCTCTCCCATATAAACTTCCTATGTGTTTAATATATTTTGATTTTTTCAATTTGTAAGTTTTGTTTAATTTTCTTTAAGAAAACACTGATTATAAATTGCTTTTATTAGCTATTACCTGCTTGTAAATCACACAGGGTGAAGGCCACCTGTGAGGCCTGAATGGCTGTGTTTGCTCAAGGATGCTGCAGCCTCTACTGCTCAGCTTCAGGATTATGCAATCGCAGTGCAAACCCTTTTAGCATTTTTTTTATTGCTAATATTTCTCTTCTGGAAGCGTCCTTTACTCTGTTTTACTTCTTTATCTGACAATTTCTCCCAGTCTTCAACCTTTAAGCTCAAAATCTTCTACCCAGGAAAATCTTTTTTAAACCTTTCTCCTTTCTGCCTATCTGTTCCATGCAAAATTCTTGTATCCTGCCCATATTTTATAGAATTTAGTGATTTAAATATTCCATTTCTGTCTTCTGTTATGCATAAATCAGTGAACCAAGTTTTCTTCTAACATGAGTGGCTACGAATATTTACTCAGATGAGCCTATTTATCTTTCTAAATGTCCAGGTAGATAAAATGTAAATAAGCTATACACAGAATATCAGTGCCAGGAAGTGAACCTCAGTCAGCTAAGGCAGTTAATGTCAAAAGAGGGAGAAATGAGTACACAAACAAACAAACAAAAGAAGCACATTTCAATAACTTTATTTGTTTAAAGATGGAATAGGAACCCTGGCAGAACTGAAGGACAGAATCACTCATTCCTTTCAATAAATGTGAAAAGTTTCAACAAAATTGAGCATCCCTTCATGATGAAACTGAAGAGCCTAGAAACAAACAGGATAAAATCCAATATAGTAGAAATATGTGGAACAAACCGGAATCCAACACCTAATGGGGGAAATCTGAGACTGTTTCTCCAAAACCTAATATGAGATAAAGATGCCCACAGTTTTCACTCTCCTTCAACGTATTATTTAAAGTCTTACCTATAACAACAAGACAATAGAAATTTATACAAATAAGAAAATACGAAGTAAAACCATACCTATCTGGAAGCACCATGGCCCTATGCTTAAAACGCCCTAATGTTTTCAGCAGAAAATGTGTATTAATGATGAACACATTTATCTAACAGGAATATATATATATATATATATATATATATATATATATATATGTAAGTAGCTTTTCTACATACTGATAACAGACTAACTAGAAAAAAAGTCAAGAAAAAAAATCCTGTTCATACTAGTCCTAAAAAAAATACCTAGGGATAAACTCACCAAGGAGGTGAAGTACCTGTACAACAACAGTCAGAATCACTGCAGGGAGCAACAGGAGAGAACATGGCAGGTATAGGAAGAGTCCTGTTACCCACAGTCATCATGTGTCTGAACAGTGAGTACTGGGGAAATGAGTGTATCACTGAAAGCAATCTCCAAATACCATGGAAACCTCATCAAAACCTCAATGACACTTCACAGAACTATAAAAACAATTAAAATTCATATAGAGGCACAGAGGCCATCACATATGACCATAAACAGAGAGAGTAATGCTAGAGGTGGGAAAAGATCTGATCTCAAACTACACGGCAGAGCCACAGAAAGAGAAAAGCATGGGACTGCTTTGAAAATACATGTGCGGACTACCGGAATATAGCCAGAAATAAAGATACAGAGGTACAGGCAGTGAGTTTCAACAAATGGTGCTGGGAAAGCTGGCAATCCACCTGCAGCAGAACAGAACTTGATATGTGCCTTGAACCTGTACAAAGTCCATTCAGAATGGATAAAGGGCCTTAAAAATAAGACCTGAAACCCCAAAACTGCCCTGAAAAGCAAAGGCAAAACACTGATTCAAGGCACAGGGGCAAGTAAGGTGATCCTGAGAAAGGCCTCAGAGGGACAAAAGACAATGCCAGGTATTGAAAAATAGGCTCCATGGAATTAAAAGGCTTCTGCAGCGCACGGGAAAGACATTGCTAGGCGTACAATACCCTACAAAACAAAGGAGGACCCTCTTTGCCAGCTACACACTTGAGTGTGGACTCATGTCTAGAATATAAAAAGAACTACAAAAATTAAACATTAGAAGAAATCTTCTGATCAATAAATGTACCAATAAAGTGAATAAACAGTTTCAAAGAAGAAATACAAATGAAAAACAAAATACTTGAAAAAGTGTCTGACATCTCCAGGCATCAGGAAAATGCAATTTATAACTTCTCTGAGATCCCATCTCACTTCAGTTAGAATGAGCATCATCAGGAAAACAAACAGCTTACATGGTAAAGACCTGGGTAAAGAAGTCTCAGACACAGCCAGTAGGGGTGGGGGTGGCGGTGAGGTATAGATTGGTGCAGCCATTATGGAAATCAGCATGAGGGTTTCCCAAACACTGAAAATGTAAAACCACATGTCCTAACTATCAGATCCTTGTATGCAAACACAAGCTCTACATTAATACATCACATAGATACTTGAAGATACATAATTATTGCTTCACTATTCACAGTGTCTAGGAATCAGCTCCCACCTACAAGTTCACCATAATGTGCCTCCCCCACCCCCAGTGGGATTTTATTCAGTCCTTGGCAAAAATGAAGTGTTTTTTTTTTTCAGGAAAATGGATGTAACTGGAAGAGATGGAATTAAACACAATAAACCAAATTCAAAGAGACAAATATCATAAAGTCCCTGTATCCTGAGGGTTCTGGGCGGGTCCCTCTGAGCAGAGGTGCTGGTCTTACCTTTGCTTACAGGCTCTTCCACACTCCTGGAAAGCTAGCTTTCTCCCAGCGCTATTTGGGTGTGGAGCCTTGTGGCCCAGGCTCAGGTCCCTGGCCACAGATCTATTTTTCTGTCTTTCTAAAAGATAAAGGTCTGATTTTGGATCTAAGTGGAGTTCTAATTCGTGTTTGTGCAAATAAATTCTTTATGTTTTTGGTTTGTCTTCAGTTTACCTTTTAACACTTAACATAACTTTAGCCCCTTGCAATTAAAGAACATAAAGTCAACTTGTTTATTTTAAGCAAAGCTAGAAATATTATGTGCCATCAGCCACAAAATAAAATCTCCTTGATTTCAATTTCCATGATCCTGAAATGAAATATACTATTTCCCTAACTTCCAAGCTAAGAACTTTATTACTATTTTACTGTATTAAAACAACTCCTCATAAAACATATTTTTGTCTTTAATATTGGACATTGGAATTAGAAATGGAGAATCTAATGCATAGAGTAGAATAATAAAAGATAGTAGTAACGTTAGGGGGAATGATTCTATTAAACACTTCATTTTCTATTTTCTATTTCAATGGTGTACTTGTCTTCTCTCTGAGGCTGCAGTAGGCTCTTTGGCAAGACTTTGTTGTTGTTGTTGTTGTTGTTGTGTTCTATTTTGCTTGTCTTTATACTATCTACCAATTCACTAACTTGGCTGCTGAGAATGGACTGTTACCCCATCTTATGACATATAAGTCAACATACAGCCCAGGAACTATCGAGGGACTATTGAAATGCCTAGGATATTGGTTAGTTTCTAAAGTTCACATTCCTTCCTCTTTTCAACTACATTCACTGGATAATTAACTTCAGATCTTCCTTCTATCTGCCATAAACTATGAATAAGGATGACTAATGGAACTAATGTTGACCAGCTTTCTTCTGTATGTTGACATATCCAGCAGTTTATTATTAAGGCATATACATACATTATTGCTTTTCCAAATGACTTTTTAGAGATATTCCTAAGAGGTAAAGGTAACCGCTCAGTCATAGAGCTTGACATGTAAGTCCAAGGACCTGAGTGTGAGCCTCTGTCCCCGTGCCGTCAAATAAATAAATAAATAATATAAATAAATAATATAAATAAATAATATAAATAAATAATATAAATAAATAATATAAATAAATAATATAAATAAATAA
>JADRCH010000066.1:1700748-1760510 GCA_019843965.1 Rhynchomys soricoides | reverse complement strand
ATAAATAATATAAATAAATAATATAAATAAATAATATAAATAAATAAAAGAAGAGGATCCATGGAAGCCATTGATCTACTAGGCAAATTGACGAGCTCTTATTTTAGTATATTGGACAGATATTTGGAAAATACTTTATACTAATCTTTAGCTTCTACATGCATGTGCACACTCGTGCACACACACACACACACACACACACACACACACACACACAATATCATAAAGAGAATATCCACGATGTATTTCTCCTTGTTTTTTCTACATTCAGTACTTATACATGCAAGGGTCCTGTTTCTTTTCTCTCTTCATTTTCTCTTCTGTTCTCATGAGTTTCTCCCTACCACACCAACTCCTCATCTGTGTGCTTTATACCCTCTGGAAGGTGATGTTTATTATATATCTTTAAGCCAACTTGATATGCCAAGGACTGTTCATAGCCACACTCGGGGATGCTAACCTCATGAGTGCAAATGATGTATTCACATACATAGAGATACTTAGTGGCTCATAGACTATGAAAGCATGCACAGGCAGGTCTGCTCGGTTGCATTTCTAAGATGAGAAGCAGCTGTGTGATCAGTGTTTCATAAAATTTATAACAGTTTGAAAGAACCAGGACAAGGACTGTCTGCCTGGCTCCTTCCTTTCAAAGATCACAAGACATCAGGCACCAGAGCTCTTAATTTATGTCCAAAACCTAGGAGGGAGTACATGTTTAGGAGCATGGGGCACCTACACACTCCTTTCTTGGTGGTCACTGCTATGTCAACTCACACTACCATGAGGAATGTGTTTTCTATAAGGACCCTGGAGTGGAGAAATGAAATTAAACAAACTTGTAAACTTTTCCAAGCCACAATATAATTTATTTTCCATGTATACTATTTTAATAATACCTGTGTTTTACTTTTCCTGTTTAACCAAGATGTTTCTGTTTTTACCATTTGTGTATATAAACGTGCATAATCATACTTTTTTCCTGACATAGTATTTTTCACATATGCACATATTTAATAGCAGTTCATAGTATAATGGGTTATAGGATAAACCAAATATAAAATAGATTGTTAAACTACATGAAAATATGCTGCCTTTGGAAAGGTTATTCACTAAGATGTAGCATTGGCTGCTATATTAAAAATAAGAGTCTGTATTATTAGCTGTCATAGCATGTAAGTGTAACTTTTATTTGCCTAAATTATTGTCTCTGATATTTACTGCCTCAGTCAGCTAACCTAGGTCTAGTCCTGGAAGCTTCTAGCCTCTGTACAATCTAATCTAGGCATAGAATGTTTTCAACCTCTGAGACTCACTGCTACATAAACTTACCCTCTCTAGTTCTTTCTGAGCTCTGACTGAGTTCAACTCAGATATTCTGGCTCAAACTTCTCTCCACACTAACTAATTCAATCTGGCTTTTCTCTTGGCCTCTGCTTGGCTACAAACTAACTGTAGCAATCTTTTATAATCTCATAGCTTCTTCTCATTCTCTTACTAGTTCTGTTTTTAACCTGTGTCTAGCTATAGCTGTCTCTGTAAAACTGTCTCCTTCTCCCTCTCAACTCTACTGCATTGCTCTCCGCAAACTCAACTCTGTTCCTGTGCTATATTCTCTTCCTCCTTTACTGTCTCTCCCTTAAGTAGTTTCCCTTTCCTCTCTTTTTTCAAGAGAGTTGGGCAGACCCTCTTTTGTCAAATTTTTCTGTGATTTGTCACTTTATCTGCCACTCAATTCCACATCACTTTCAAACATACGTATTTCCTTCTACAAACTCACTTTACCTTTGTTGTTTGGGATTAAAGGTGTGGACTAAGGGCGTGTCTGTCTTCTAGCCAGAGGGACTGAATGTGTGGGCTAAGGATTGAACCACACCCTAATTAGAAACAGGTTCAAATGCCCTGTAACAATAGGGAATTTCTTAAGGCCCATCCCTAACCTCAACCTGGGTGAACATTAGCTATTGCCTGAGTTACAGAGTTGTCCAAACCAAAGACTTGTTTTTCCTGACAGAACTTGAAGTGTGTTTGTGATGCATGTGTGACTCTCTCAGCATCTTTAACTCTGCTTAACAATGAAACACAAAATGAAGTGGTCAGGAAAGCCCTCCTTCTGTAAGCAAGTCCCATGAATTTCTAGGGGGAGAGAGTTGACTGGCAGGTTAAAAATACCCTGAAAGTCCCTTCGATGAGCTTGTTTCAAGGCAGTTATTTTTAACAATCCTAGCATTGTGACATTTATACTAATTTTATTTAGCCATATATTGTGTAAAGTGGCATATACATTAACGTATATAGTCATTCTAAATTGGAGGCCTAACAACTTAACCACTTGATCTCAGAGCTCGCCTAAGTGCCCTTGGCAGCCCGAGTCAGTGGTCTGCTGTACTACATGGATGCATTAGGCATCCTAGGACAGCATTCGGACATTCAGTTAATATTTCTTTTCCTTACTATAGTTTATGAAAGATTTCTTCCTGCTTTAGCAGTTCAGAGTCCTGTCTGCTGTAGAGATCTGTAATGATTTTGAAAAGTCTGAACACAGTTCCCCCTCATGCTGATTTCTGAAGACATCTTCCTCTTTTTGTTTGGGGAGGGGCCATACATACACTAGAGCTCTCAGTAATGTGTAATTTCTGTTTCTTCTCTAGGCGAGATTCCTGACACCATCACTGTGAGTGATGACAGTGCTTTGTGATAGGCTGGGACTGAACACTCCATTCCTCCTCCTTCATAGCTGCCTTTACCCTTTTTGATAACATCACTTTCCTGTATCCTCTGCTACCAAGTAACGCAGCATCACAGATGAAAAAAAAATCAACTATATTTATAGCACATCTACTTGTTAAAGAGATATATCATTCATGTGTGTGTATATAACAAATAGATGATGTGTCTCTATATTTATAAAAGGGAGATAGAAAAGAGGTGGGGTAGAAACAGAGAGGGAGACAGACAGACAGACAGAGACAGACAGAGACAGAAAGAGAGACAGAGAAAGAAAGATTGAATGAATGAATGAATGAATGGCTATTGTTTCAGGAATCCCTGGATGCCTAAATTCAGGATGCTTACGTCTTTTACACACAGTGCTCAATATTTGCATATAGCCCATGCACATTCCACGTACACGTTAAATCATCTACAGATTATATATAGTACCCAATGCAATGCAAATGCTATGTAAACAATTTGATCTATATTGTTTAAGGAATTATGACATGAAAAAGCATCTATACACATTGAGTCCAGATATAACCAATATAACCATCTTTGTGCTAACTAGATAGCACTGTCAACAAAAAATATGATTCATAGATTTTTTTTCCTTTCTCAGTTTTCATGTGTGTGATGTGTGTATACATGCTTACATGTGGGGCACCTGTGTGTGAGGGAGGAAATGCACATAGTTGCATGTGCATGTGGAAGCCCAAGGTCATTGGTAGAAGTCATCTTTGGATACTTTTCTACATTACCCATAGAATCAAGGCATCTCAGTCAGACTCAGAGCTCAGAGATGTGGCCACTTGTGCTAGCCAGTATGACATGAAGACCCCACCTGTGTCTTATGAGGACGTCACCACACTCCCTTGAAATTTTGCATGTGTTCTGGGCATCTGAACTTCCACCCTCATGCTTGCATAGCGAGCGCTTCAATTACTAAGTCTTCTCCCCAGCCTTTTACTTCTATTTCTGATCTAAAGATGGTTCAGTCTACAGAGGTAGAACTCAAAGGTAGAGAGAAAGTATCTGTGTGTGTGCAACCCATAGCACCCACAGACGTGGTTTTTTCCCTTTAAAGAGTCAGAGTTGAAAAAAATAAAATATGTGAATATATTTCCTCCTAAAGAAAGCTAAGCTGAGTATGTCCGAATAAATCTTATAAATCTAACGAAGGAAAACAAATCCAGGTGAAGCAGGTTTACTGTAGAAGTATGATGTTCATACTAATATAGCTTTTGATTGGTTGTTGCCACAGGGCTGACCAAGAGAACCATACATCAGATGATATGTGCATGGTAATGCAGAGAGTCAGCAATTCAACTTGGATTAACATTACCATGTGTGTTTATCGCCATGAGATGTCAGAACTCTCTGAGCTTTCCTTAGTCTCTTCCTTGCACATAAACAAACCCTTGCTGAAGAAACTAAACCATAATTAAAAATTGCAATTTATTTGCATCCTGCTGTTTTGTATCTTTCATGCATGCACACAAGCAAGCAACCAACCACACACATATATGCACACGTATGATCTCTTTATACCTTATTGGTTTCTGTTGCTACCACATATTGTACACTTACATCTGATAATTTGGAGTAGGAAGCACAGATGAGAGAGAGCATATAGCCCTTGTCTTTCTGGGTCTGTGTTACATCCCTAATATAATTTTTTCAAGATCTATTCATTTACCTAAAAATTTCATGACCTTTCCTTAGAATGAGTTGAAATTTTTTCACTTTAGGAAGTCTCTCGTATTTTACATCTAACTTGATTATATTTGTATTATTTTTTTGTTTGAAAACATAAAAATTGAAATTTATGGTTAGTGTATTTAGAGAAATATTATTTTATATCACTTCACTGTAGGTTTGAGTAATAATTTATTGGATTTGGTTTTAGTCTTGAAGATACAAAATGGGATTTAATGAGAAATAGGCTCAGCTTAAGGAGAAACCATACAATGGCGGAAATACATTCATTCCATTTGTGAGTCATGAACAACGGGGATTAGTTGCTATGGTTTACACAAACATACACATGCAGATGTGTCATGTGCATGCACACACACACACACACACGCGCGCGCACACACACACACACACACACACACACATATGTGCACACTGTGTGGGGGGGGAATAAAAAGAAAAGTTTAGGAAAGGCAAACTTTGCCCTGCAAGATGACAGGAAGGCATTGCTCTGCTGAGTAAAAGCATGCATTAAGAGCTCAGAAATCAGAGGCTGGAGATTACTGGAAGCAAGTGCTGTGTTCATTTGTCTGCTGCCTTGTTTCCAGTTTCTCCTCCCAGAGTGCTGCATTCAATCATGAGGGGCAATCTAAAGCACAGAGAAGTCTGACCATGTGCTCACTCCACAATGTGTTGAGTCTAAACACTGGTGCTAGGTTTTGATCTAGTTTGCTTGAAAGGATTGCCACATCATGCTCCACTGGGCCCTGGCATCTCATCCTCACTTTGATCTGATTGCTGTCCTCACCATCCCACCATGCTCAATTTTAGGCCCCTCCCCATTTTTTCCTAGACTGTTCCTCTGAATTGTACTCCAGAGAGAACAGATTATCACCATTATGCACTCTTGCATTTTCTGCTTGCTGTGGCTGTGTTTCCTCCACAAGGAAGCTACTTCAAGTCACATTGTACCTATCTTTCCTACAGTCACGTTGTACCTATCTTTCCTACAGTCACATTGTACCTATCTTTCCTACAGTCATGTTGTACCTATCTTTCCTACAGTCACATTGTACCTATCTTTCCTCCTTTGGAGCTGTTGAGGAATTGAAGACTCTTCAAAGCATTCTTTGATTCAGTGTGTTTTTCTGAAAGATAGAAGTAGTGTTGAATGGGAAAAAAAAACTTTGACTCAACTTTCTCTGTTTTCATAGACGGCATAGACCACTGGGCAAAACATTATATAGAACTATCTATGCCTTTCTGCTTTGCATTGTCTTCAAGATAATATAAAATACTGTGGTAAAAAAAATCGTTTTAGATTTGCAGATAGTATTGCCAAATGCAGGACAAGATTCTTAGTGATAAAAGTAATGTCTTGGGTAAATGTTGATTGAATGTGGTAAAATATTAATACTAGATTTGACCCACAGACCAACTGCTGAGCATCTCTGAATTAAAATCTTGGGTTGTCAATTCCCTGCTTATAAACTGGGTGGCCATAAGCTTTCACTGGGTGTGAATGCCTCTATATTCGGAGCAATTTGGAGCACTTGTTCTAATTCTAATCAGTCTCAGTGCTAGAGAATCAGTTTCCATGCATTTATTGGTAAGTGATTCCAGAACTCAGGTGCATCTTTATACTCACTATAGGATCAATATAGGATCTCTCTGTTGGGCATGTGGAGCAAACAACCATGTCTGAGAAGCAAGATTCCCAATTTACATCATGAGAAGAAAACCTCAGGAAGTGCTTGCTACAAATGAGCTGTGTCCTCAAATCCTCTGTGGTATGTTTCACACCCAGTGAAATGTCTTCTCTTTGACAAAACCATTAAGGGGTTGAGCAGGTATGTATGCTTAGTCTGTCACAAAGTTATTAGTATCTAGGGACAAAGATAATGATTACCTTGGGAATTTGGGTGTGTGCTTCAATGGGAGTTCTGAATGTAGGGTATGTCGTGCTTGCTGTATTAGAATGATTTTCAATTTCATTTTCTCCCTGAATCTAGTCTTTGGAATATCATATACATACTGCTTACTCTCACCCTGTATAGCACCTGACACAATGTAAATACTATTCAAATAGTTGTTAGACTTTTGTTTAGGGAACTGTGGCCTATAAAATGTGTGCCGTTGAGTACAGATACAATCCATAGCCCTAGCCTCACAGCATGGATCCAGACATACATGTACACAGCATGGATCCAGACATACATGTACACAGCATGTATTAAGAACAAAGTGCTTTTCATAGATGTGTTTGATCTAAGGTCAGTTCAGTATATAGATGATCATCCTCTGAAAGGCCAGTGAAAATGGAACTGTTGAAGGTGATTGGCCACAGAATCCTACTGCGTGACACCTTTGTATGTCTCTCAGGGTTTTCCTCTGTCTTGACTATCCTGAGAAATGAGCGTTCCTTTGATACTTGTTCAGAAACAGAGAAAGCGGGTGAGTGTGCATACTTCATCCACTTTGTACTGCCTCTGTAGCCTGCATTTATTCCTCCCCTGGACTTTCAAATACCAGCCAACAGCATCAGGCCGTGGTACTTTGAATCAAAATATCAGTGGCTAAGTCTGTTGGAAGCATTCTGCTTCCAATATTGAAAATAAGAAAAAAAAAATGTGGCTTTGTTGAAGGGGGAGATACGGTGGCTTGGGCTTAATGGCAAGGCTGTTGTGATCTGCGCATTCAGCTCTGATGTTGGGCTCTGGGGTGGTAAATCGCACTGACATCTTGGGCAGTGTTCCCTTGTCTTGCTGTTATTAAATGTTTCGTCTTCAATGGCTTCATTTGAATTCTGCAAAGCCCATTATTTTGGGAATGTAGGGGAAAGCTAGATGTTTTGTTTGTTTTGAATATTCTGCTTTCGCTCCTTGAGTATTTGTTTAAAGGGAAATCACAAATCTTCAGTAATCTTAAGTGTAAAACAGAGTCTAAAAGTTAATGCTGTGTACAGGCACAGTTGCTGTCTTTCTTTCCCGGCTTTCTTCAATGTAAGCATACAAGGCAGCCACCATCAGCCTCAACCTTGCACACTTCTCAGCTCACAGCATGAGTACTAATGGGTTTTATTTAATGACACTCTGTCCCCATCACTCTAATGCCAGGCTTCTTCATACAGAAATCTAACCGAAGAGGCTCGATGTGCACACTCACAATCTCAGAGGGATGGAAGTAAGACAGAATACAATGGAGAAGACTTTGAAGCTCCACAGATACCTTCCTCGCTGTGGGAGGTTTCCAGGGCTCTCAAAGCAGTAGAAATGATACTTCCCTGGTGACAAAGTAGCTTCCCCAGTCCCTGAAGGCTACTCTTTGCTTAACTGACACATGGAGTCCTGTTTCAGTATATAATCTCTTTTGGTTCTAGGTGCCCCTAAGAACCCACAGAGAACCAGGCATCTGAGAAAGAGAAGCTTTGGGACAGAGCCTGGAACAATACATTGAGTGACACTTCCACCAACCATCCAAAACTAACTGCAAAGGCTTAGAGGGGCCTCAGAAATAATGGATGATCTGGGAATCAATTTGTAGCAAATCATGTGTAAATCATGGCACTCATGATAGTCTTGAACTTGTTCTGTAGCTGAGGATCACCTGATCTCCTAATTCTTCTGCCTACACCATACTCACGAGGTGCTGGGATTTTAGCCCTGCTTTAAGCTGATGGCACCAGATAATCTTTAAATTTTATTTTGTCTAACAAGTAAAATCTGTTCTTGAAGTTCTCTGTTTTCACTGATTTCCAAGGACATTAAGATTTCATGAGTGTCCAGACTGATCTATCAAGTGAGACCCACAGTTCTTAGAAACTTAACAAGGTTTCGGCAAATTCTAGGACTTTCTGTGGAGTCTGTATGATTGGTTATGTCTGACATTGGTACCTAGAGATGGACTCCAGAGCAGAGGTTGGGGCTTCTGTGGCTAGGCTCTACTTCGTTGCCCACTATCTGTTGTCCAGGCATAATGTTACCCCTGGAAAGTCAAGTTCGTAGAGTAAGTGAACACGACAGAACCTTCTTAAGACAAAAACAAGTAATTTGAAAGATAAATATATGAAGATTTTAAAGGGAAAGATACTGTCTCTGTCTCAGTCTCTGTCTCTCTCTTTGTGTCTGTGTCTCCCTTGCCCCTATGTGTGTGTGTTTATCTGTCTATGTGTCTGCCTGTCTATCTCATGTTTTTCTGGAAGCTGTGAATATTTACAGTCCTTCTCACTTTTGTGTTTCTATGTAGAGTTACATGTTTTAAGATTTTGGTTTAACTGTCTCCTGAGCCCTTTTAAATTTTACATTGACAAATTCTCCACATGGTTTTATAGTCTCTCTTAGCTAGAAGTGAAGAGGAATCTGCTCATCTTGACATGTGTATGTGTGTTTGTGTGTGTGTATTTGTGTGTGTATGTGTGTGAGACTGTATGTGTGTCCATGTGTGTGTATATGTGTATGTGTTAGAATGTTTATGTGTTTATGTGTGTGTACGTGTATATGTGTGTGTATTTGTATATATGTACATATGTGTGTACGTGTGTGTTTGTGTATATGTGTGTGTGTGTATGTGTGTCTGCACACATGTTTTGTATTTATATATTGCTCATTTTGCTGACTCCGGTTATATGGGTGCAATCTTTCCAAACCACAGGGTTTAATTATTTTCTTCTTCATGGGAATCTGCTTTTAAGTAATTTATGCAATAGAATTTCATTTTGAAGTCTTGTTTTATAGGCCAGCTTTACCTGTCAGAATCTGTTGAATGTAAAGATATATTTTCACTACTTCCCACTGGGAAATTACATAGAATTGATATCAAAACAGCTTTTCTTGTAATTTGAAGTCATTTTTCAGTAAAAATCTTGCTTAAGAATAAGGGTTACACACATGAGAAGAATAAATGTCCCAAAGGCAGAAGAAAATAGTCTTTAGACATTAATGAAACATGATACATAAACCATGAAACAATCATTCACAGCTGCCTCGCCCACCATGCTGGAATCAGGACTTCTCAGGTGCACAGAAGAAGTGACCTGGCAGCCCATGAGAGTGTCTTTTGTTCTGTTAACTGCTTGGAGGAGGTGATAGCAGGGTGGTACCCAAAGCACAAGTATGCTTGGCACAAATTATCAACAGCAAGGTTGGTCTGCTTTCTCTTATGTAACTGCTGTGGGTGAATGGAAAAAATAATCCAGAAGAGAGCATCCCCAGGCATCTGCAGACCCAGCTCTACCCCTGCTGAGATCAGCGTCTGCTACATTTACAAGTATGAGTTGTTTTGTGCAGTGTTGGTTCTGTTCGCTAAAGAGGCAAAGGGATGTGAAGTGGTCTGTCTGAATACGTGGCTGGAGTACACATTAGATACTGTTAGGTGTGTAGAGTGGGTAATGGAACAGAAAGGCAGGGAAGAAGTGATCCTTACTGCATGCTGATATGGAGACACTGAAACTGAGAAACAGATCTACTGTCTGTTATTATTGAAATCCTACTGGACCAACACGGTAGAGTTAATGCCTACTGCTTGGCTAGGAAAGCCTTATTTGCATAGACGTTATTCACTTCCTTTTTCTTTCCCAGAACATTCAATTGAGTCAAGCCATTAATTTGATAGACTCTTTATTATCTCTAAACATCTAGGTACACATTCAGTCTTTGCACATCCAAGACCTTTTCTTTATTTGACAAGACAGAATTTCACTAATGATTCACTCATTCAAAAACTCTACATTGAACTCCTCCTGTGTGCCAGACAGTGTCCTCTGCTATGGAAATAAGTGACGAACAAAACAAACTAAAACTTGACTTCCTCCATTCAATATTCTATAAAGGATATATAATGAGGAGTGATATATTATTACATGTACATCTGTATGCCATATGCTTGTAAAAGTTAAAGCAGGAGAGGATGAATAGAATAAGTTGGGATTTACATAGATGGGAGAAGGGGTCTGTCCCTCACTGAGGAGGGCGTCCCTACATAGCTGGTCTTAGATGTTCAATAGTCTCTGGATGTGGACATGTCACAGGCTGAGATGGCACATTCAGAGTGAACAATGTGCTGGGGCAGGAGGACTCATGGATGTGTGTGAAACCAAAGGTGTTCTTCACATGTAGAAACACAACGTATACTCTGGTGAATAATAAGGAGACCCCTTGAGATATCTGTGAACAAAGTGGCACAGTCTGGTTAACTTTCAAGGGATTGCTTCACTGAATTGAGGGTGACTACTAACGAGAGAAAACCAGAGGATGTTTGTGAACTTGAAAATCATTTCTTTAAAAAATAAAATTAGAAATATTTATCATAGATTATATAATGAGTTGCATTGAAAACATATATTGCCTATTTTATTTTGTTGATGACATTAACATAATAGACTAGATACACAAAATCTAGTTCCCATTATAACCTAATTACTGAATCTAGTAACAAGGTATAAAATACACACACAAACCAGGAGCTGCATAGATAGTACTGAAGTCAATTGAGGCCCACCTTTGTGTTTTCCTCTCATTTATGTTAATGGTATCTAAATGCCTCAACTCCTCTCTTGAATTATTCAACAAATTAAGCCATCTCTATAAAGAAATGATGTAACAGGCGGTTATCTAAACAAGAGAGCCATTTGCAAACCAGTTTGGCTGAGAAATAATTGAAAAGTCAAGAAAGTTTTGCTTTAGGATAGAGTAAGCCCTTGTTGAGTGAAATGAAATAAACGCTAGACCCCAAGATATAAATACTGTAAAGAAATTGAAAATATGTTCCCAGATGCTGCCATCTTCCCTTCATCTCACTGTGAAGGTGGCAATTTCCTTTGGGTTTGAGGGACATTGGTGTCTACTTAGCTCATTAGTTCAGAGCTAAACCCAAGATAGACTTTGCAAGAAGCAGAGCTGTTTGTCGCATCATCCAATTTTAACATAAGCCAGTATTCTTAGAGACCCACAGAATTCTGGGACATCTTGGATAAGACATCTTATCTTATAGGCCTTCACAACTTTGAAATCTGATATTATAATGAAATTGATTTGACTCTCCCCCTCTCTGGTCTGTCTTAGAGGGAGCAACAAAGTAAAATGAGTCCACAACCGTCAGTGGGAGTTTTAAAGTAACTGCCATGTTATCTAGAATGAGCCTCTTACCCTTGTTTGCCTCCCTTACCTTATTCTGTAATACCCTGACTGTTTCCTGTTTCCTGCTCCAAGCAATTTCCCTGAAGCGTAAAAGAAATCCCCGAAAGCAAGGAGATTATACGGCAGAAAAAAGTGGGCATTCTGAGGGGTCCACAGAAGCACTCTACCCTTTCAATCTGAGCTTAAAGACAGTGGCATCTCCTGGCTACTCTGTCCCTGAGAAGGCTTGAACCTCTCCCTGATGTGAAAGCTTGTGGCCTGTTATCTGTTAAATTTTTAGCACCTAGAAATTAGAGCATAAGGTTATATTAAAAACAGATACAGTACCATTTCATCCACGAGAATATCTCAAAGCTCTGGGTGTTTTAAGAAACATAGCCCGCTTTTAAAATAAACAAACACAAAGATTTTCAATGAAGAAATCCAAAAGACTGTAAAATAGAAAACTGGTAATAGAGATTAACTACCAGTTATTATACAACAAGATGGAATGGTTTTAAATAGTGGAAATATTTACTTTAATTTGAGAATACATGTTCTGGAGTTATACACATGAATATCAATGCATTCTGTTATCACATAAAATCATATACACAATTACAGTTATTCTTGGTTTAAGAAGTAATAAATAGAGTTTGTTTGGCTTGCTCAAAATAACAACTGCTATTATTTTCTCCAACAAAGATTGAAAAATTACTTAGAATATGTTTTAGTATCTATGCCAAGAATTTCATAAGCCTGATTTTCTAGTTCATTTATGTTGTTCTTACTAACCAATATATAACATATGTCCATCAGATACCTCAAGACAGGTTTGGATGGACAGACAGACTGACAAGCAGACAGACAGACAAGCAGACAGACAGACAAGCAGACACACATACACACAACCTTTCAGTAATAACAAGTATATTCTTTAGTTGTAAGACAAAGTTCTACTGAGTGTTTCTTTCTAATCAAATAATGATGCCAAATAGTCATAAATTTTCAGAGGAAGTACTTGAATCTTAGAGACCTGAATCTCATGATAAGGTTTCCCACTCTCTCATGATGACATATAGTGGAGGCATGCACAGAAGGCTCTGGTGAACCAGAGCCCTGCTTTCATGTCTTAGTACACACTGCAGCATGTTGGTGTGAACACGGTAATGAGAGCATCTTTGCATTTCATTAATATAAATGCTCAAGCCTTGCTGAAATAGCAGCAAAACCAAACCTTACTTAAAAGGAAGCATAGTGCTTCCTGGCAACATGATGCTGCTTAAGCAAGGTCTGATTTCCTGCTGTAAGGTCAGTGAATTGCTCGGGGACTCTGGGTGATCCCCGTGCTGCTGTGTCCTGGCACTGGCCGCTCATTCTATAATGTAGCCTATTGCTTATGAGGAAAACTAGCCTTGCTTATGATAAGGCTATGGAGATGTTGGAATATTTGTTTTATTGCATTAAAAGCAGAGCTGCAAAGCTGTAGAAACAAGATTTGCTTTTTCTTTTTCCTGTAAAATCCCTTACGTCAGTAAAGAAAGATACCAGAGAATCTTGTTATAACATAAGCCTCTGAAACAGGGCATATTTCTTTCTTGGGCTTTATGTTATTGTTTTTAATACACTGTGAAGTATATAGTCACAGATTGCCTATCCACAAAGTGTTAGGAAATCAAGGATAATTGGTATGGAAGTATTGAGACTTTCTAGATTTAGTAATTATAGTGTTCCCTTCAGAGAGAGTTCGCTGTGGTCCCCTGAGTCTGCTCCTCATCACAGACGCCAGTCCCCACAACTTTTGATACTGAGGTAATGTTCTGAGTGACTGCAGCTGTAGATAAACACGGTACCATATAGCAACTCTGGTGGGTTCTAGGTTGAACAATATGAGACTGATAATATTCAGTCCCTGCAGCCTGTAAAATAATTGTACACGATTTAACCATACTGAACTTATACCAGGAATAGGAAGGGATCACTTGCTGAATTTTAACAACTGTAGCAAAAGCCTCACCAGGCATGTGTCACATTAAGAGAGCAGTTCTCTTAAAATACGGTGCACCCTCATGGTGTTCTTGCCAAGACCCACTGTTATACTGGATGACAGCAGATTTCATTGAGTTGCATGTGGCTTGGATTTCATTACACACTGTTGCCTGGGAAGGAAGAGTGATTTCATCCTGCATCTGTGTGATACTGATGGTGACGTGAACATGGACTGTTAGATGTATGGCATGGAGAGGGCTGGCCGACACTGTCTGTGTTGCTGTCCTTGCCAACCTGGCACTAATGTAGTGACTCATTTTTATTATTATTATTTTACGTCCCATTTAAGCAACACTTATTCCAAAGTATATACTGAACTGTGGAATACTATATACTATAACTGTGGAATACTATATTCCAAAGTATATAGCAACTGTGTCCCACCTATCAAAGGTAAATGTGTAAATTGTACAAATAAGCATGCTGGCATTTACCAGGAAAGCATTAAGATGCTCAAAACTCAACTTCAAACGATGCAGAGATAAGACTGCCAGGGTCACGACTGGTGAAGTCCGATGACGGGCGTGTGGGTGTTCATTTTATTGCTATGAACTTTCTGAAGATCTAAGTCATTTGAAATTACAAATGTAGGGAGAAAATATTCCAAAGAATAGAGCGTCACTTCTTGCTGACCATTTAAACATCAGTTACTTTTTAGCCATAGTGTACAGCCATCCATCAAAGAAATATTGGATACTCAAATTTATTAATTTCTTGGTGCGACTGTGGATTTGAGAGTGAAATATCAACCATATTATGCATCACAAAGTGACCTTTAGCTCTTTAGGTGACAAGATCACTGATGAAAACTACCTTCTCCAATGGTATGACTTATCTTCCCATGACTCCCCAACAGTTTTGGTCTTGGAAGGGTCTGGCTCAGTAATAGAATGGTGTGACTCTTCTAGTGCCCAGTAACTGTTATTTGTCAAATACCTCTGTGTGCCTCAACACTGGTATGATGCTGCTGATTTAGGGCATGGTTAGATGCCCATGCAGTACTGTGAACAGACTTTCTATGAAGAAGGAATAGCATCAATTTTACAGATGGGAAAGTTAAAACAAAACATCTTTAAGTTGTGGATCATAAAGCCATGCCAAATCATGAGCTCTGCTTGGGGGCGTGGTGCAGTCCTATCAGCTGAATGTTATCTGTCTCTCTCTACCTTGCTATACTAATGCACTCAGTCCCAGTTGAGTATCTCTTGTGACCTACTTGAAACCTCTAGCCCTTATTCCAGAACAAATGTCTGCTGGCCTTCCCCTTCTTCTTGCCTAGTATCCTAATGTTTCTGAACATAACGTTTGAATGAGAATAAAGCAAAGATCAGTTATGCTTTTGCTCAAAGGAAACTCAAAAAAAGAAGACTGCTCTCTGAAGGAGAAATTGTTTTCTAATTTTGAATTTATAACATCAAATCTACCCTGATCCCATGAAATAGCTCGGTGTTTGTGAATTCCTTCATTCCAGTTGTATCAAAATATTTTTTGTAGTTCTTTGATAATTTCCCGTGTAAATGCAATAAAATACATTTCATCATCAATTCTTTCTGTTCTTCCCTGAATCCTCCCTGATCAACTCTCAACTTTCCACCCTCTAAATCACATGTACCCCTTTTTGTAATAGCCTACTGAGTCCAGTTTGTATTGCCTGTACTCACCTGTGGGACCATCTACTAGAGCCCAGTCAACCTGACAGGAGCCGCACGTGGAAAGAAAACTGACTCCCCCTCCCCTAGAAGCCATCACTTGTAATAAGCTCCTCAGATGGCATGGGGAAAGTGTGCCTTCCCTTCCAGGTTAGAATATGGACTCTCTTTATCTCGCACAGGTCTGTCTGCAACCACGTTGCTTTGCCTTTTTTAGTGCAGTGGTCCTGTCGTGTCCAGAAGATACTGCTACACTCTGCTCCTCCCAGACCTCGGGCACTTATAGTATTTCTGAGCCCTCTTCCTGAGGTTCTCTGAGCCTGGAGGGGTGTGATGTAGCTGTCTCATTTGTGACTGAGCACCCCACTGATACTGTCTTCACATCGACTACTTGTGAGTTTCTGTCGTAACCACCATCTAATACACAAAGAGACTTCTCTGATGAGTTCTGGGAGCTTCCTTAATCTATGTGTATGGAGAAATGAACTTAGAGGGCAGGTTGGTGTTCGGCCCACTTAGCAACATAAATCCCGATAGTGAGTCACATGGATGCTATTTCTATAACCTACCCTGAAGAAATATCTATGGTTTTCCAAATACATTCTTTAAAACAACAGCAAAACAAAACATAGCCATACAATACTAAAATGTTAAGGATAAAGAAAATGCTACAAGGTATACCCGTCTGTCTGTCACCTTATGTTTTTTGTGAAATACGAAACACAATGTATCCCTTCTTTACATAATGGCAACTGGAAGACCTGATAATTATCTACAAAGGAGGGTTTGATTAGCTACTCCACAATATGCAGATACTCCAACAAACGTTATAAATGTGTGTGTGTGTGTGTGTGCGTGTGTGCATGTGTGTGTGTCTGTATGTGTGTCTGTGTGTGTGCGTGTGTGTCTGTGTGTGTCTGTGTGTGTGTGCATGTGTGTGTGTGTGCATGTGTGTGTGTCTGTGTGTGCGTGTGTGTATGCGTCTGTGTGTGTGTCTGTGTGTGTGTGCATGTGTGTGTGTCTGTGTGTGTGCTTGTGTGTGTGTGTGCATGTGCGTGTGTGCATGTGTGTGTCTGTATGTGTGTCTGTGTGTGTGCGTGTGTGTCTGTGTGTGTCTGTGTGTGCGTGTGTGTATGCGTCTGTGTGTGTGTCTGTGTGTGTGTGCATGTGTGTGTGTCTGTGTGTGTGCTTGTGTGTGTGTGCGCATGTGTGTGTGCATGTGTGTGTGTCTGTGTGTGTGTCTCTGTGTGTGTGTCTGTGTGTGTGCATGTGTGTGTGTCTATGGGTGTGTCTCTGTGTGTTTGTGTTAGTGCATGTGTGTGTGTGTCTTTCTGTGTGTGTTCATTTATTAGCTACAAGAGGAATTTTAAGAAGTATTTTTAAAGAACTCACAGAAGAATTTCTTTGGCTAGTCAATATTCTAGCAAAACTATTGCCTGGATAGTATTCCAAAATATTCACGAGCTTACCAATGTGTAGTAATGTAGTGGCAGTTTCCCCAAAATGAATATTTTTGAAAATAAAATAAAAGGAAATTAAGTCTCATTTTTTATTGGTACCATCACAATCTTACAACGAGGACTGCTGAATTTTGCATTTTTATTTGTTTTAGATTGATGCTAAATTATTTCATTTTCTTTATTCTTCCACTTAACAAAGATTTATCTCTTTGCAGGCTCTGTATAATTTGTCATGCATTTGCATTTTGCATGAAACCATTGTTTCTAAGAGCTGTGTGCTGAGCTGATGCCGTGTATCTTATGTTAATTTTAGCTATGGATTTACTGTCAGAATTCATCATCCTCACGTGCTGCAGTAGAAAAATCGCCTATAAAATCACTGATTGGTTCACACGTTGGTACCATAGCCCAAGTGTACCTCCTCAAATACATCAGCACCACCTGTGAACTTGTTAGAATTGCAAACAAATACTTAATTTTTGCAGTTCTTTACACATTCCAGATACTACCTCCTTGTCTGATGTATATAGACAGGAAGGCAGGTCTCACTTCTCAGCCATCTCTGAAGTACGACAGTTGTTTCATTTCCTATCCATGTAATGTTCTCATTTTCATGCAATCGCTTGTCCAATTATGCTGTTATTTACTGTGCAGTTTGCATCCTTTTCAGAAAATCCTTGCATAAACATATATGTCAAAGTGTTCTACTGGTTTCCCCTAGAAATTTTCCTCATTTAGACATGGTATAAAGGTCTTTGGTAATTTTTTAATTGAGTTTTTGAAGGACTTTTTGGGAAATTTACCACATTCCATTTTTATACATATGCATATCACGTTTATATTGCACCTTTCTTTATTGTTTTTACAAGGTATTTTTGACCCTTTGTCAAATTAGATAGTTATATCTTTGTAGGTTTGTATCTAAGTGTTCTATTCCTTTGTTCAATATGTCTGTTTTGGGGCCAGCACCATGTTATTTTTGTTACTGTTGATCCAGAGTATAATTTAAGATCAGGTCTTTTGATCTTTCTACTCAGGAATGCTTTAGCTGTTCAGGACCTTTGTGCTTCCCTATGAGCTTTAGAATTGTTTCAAGTTCTCAAAAGAGTATCACTGGAATTCTAATGAGGGTTGTGTTCAGTCTAGACAGTTTGCTAATGTTCACAATATTGGTTCTGCCAATCCATAAATGTCGAGTCATTCTGTTTTGTAAAATCAATTCAATTTCTTAAAACTTCACTAAAAAAGGTCTTCCACCTCTTTGGTCAATTCTTACAGTTTTTGTTTTGTTTTCAATTTTTTTATTTTTAAATTGTTGCGAGTGGTATTTTTTTCTAATTACTTCCCAGTGATTGCTGTTAAGAATGTTAAATAGTATGGCCACCATGGAAGTCAGTACAGAAGCTTCTCAAACAAGAAAATTTGAATGACCATATGGCTTAGATATACTGCTCCTAGGTATGTATTTCAAGGAGCCTCAGTCAGTACATCATAGAGATAGTTACTTATCTATAAGATGGAGATAGCCCAGATGTCCATCAATAGATAAATGGACAAAAGTTGTGTAGTTATACAAACAATGGAATTTAATTTAACCATGAGGAAAACCAAAACCATAACATTTTCCAAGGCAATGACTGAAACTGATAATCATTCATCTAAAGTGATGTAAGACAGAATCCAAAATAATTGCCACTTTTTTCAAATGCAGAACATAGATATTATTTTATACATATTTGTGTGTATAGAAGGAACTGGACGAGAGACCATGGTTGGGGGATCTTAAGGGTGTAGATAGTGACGAAAGGGCACCTTGATAAAAGAGGATTGTGGAATACAGGTGACACAGAGTCTGAAAGAAGTCTTTGAGGAGAAAGAGATGAGAAAAGGGGGAGAGGGGATGAGGGTGGGAAGGAAGCCAGGGAAGTAGCAACAGACAGACAACCCAGCACCACACATATTCCTTCGCATGATAATAAGAAATTATTAATAGACATAAAAACATAAATAGAGGATCTCACCACAGACTTGCTGAATCAAAAACACTGGGACTAACCATGACCCAGAGTATTCAGGATCCTTAAGGTCTCAGAATTCTCAGAAAGAGCCACTGAATTTCAGAACTTCTGAATTTCAGAAATGAATAACCAGTCATGGAGCCAGTTTTGTTTGGTGAGCAATGTTGTAACCGAAATATGGGTCACATTGCATTGGCATTTAGTAAACCCAAGATGAGTTGCCTGAGAAAAAGAAAGATGAGAGCTGAGAAGGGTTGTGCCATCCTTTAGGACAAATATCCTTCTAGCATGGTTGGTTTAGAGCCAGTGACCTATGGACCTTGTGTCACTGGGGTCAAAGGGCATTTACCCCTTGTGTTTCCCTTATTATCTGTCATTAGTGAGCCAAACGAAACTGTGTAAGTTCATATGATTTCATGAAAAAACAAAAACAAACAAAAAAACATGACGCTTATGAGCAGGCCAGCAATTGCTCCTTGAAAGAAAATACAGAGCTTCTGAAAATTTCTAATGAACCACCTTTAAGATTCTAATGTTCTTAGCAATTCAATTCACATTAGGGGGAAAAAACCACTATTTCTTTGAATTGTAACTGGAAATATCTTGTAGGACTAATTAGGTAACTCATTTAATATACACGCTGTATTCTATGTGTTATATTTTCACATGTAGTCACACATACATACAGAATCAACCAGCGTAGTCTCTTTTTGTCTCTGCATTCTGTCTGGTTTTATAAGTATTGCTTTACCAGAAAATCTTAATTTTAAGAGATTTGTTAGTAGTGTAATATTGACTTTTAGGAACATATTTTTGAAGAACTTGCACTTACAATTCTATATTCATTTCAATTCTTAGTTTCTTAAGCTAATATGTTTATTTTACTTATGTGTTATGTGGTGGTAAATTTAATATAGCCAAGGCTCATTTACACTGAAAAGAATGGCAACAAGATTCTTTTCTCAAGTCCAGATAGAGTAAACTACTCTGTGACGTCCTTAAGGGAAACAGCACATGAGAAAAGCACACATATTTCTCACTGAAAAAATTATAAAAATACTGTATGATAAAAATGAACAGCATGTTTACCAAGATGACCTTGCCTATTGAAAACCAGCCAGGGGATAACTAGTTTACATCTCAGGAAAAGCGTCTTAGCTGAGAATCTTGAGTGAGCGAGCGAAGCACAAGAAGAGGAGACGTCTCTTTGGAGGGCAAATTTGACATGCTCGAAGGACCAAGGAGATGAAAGAAGATGTTTAAAGAAACAAACAGAGTATGCAAAAGAAGATAAATGATATGAGAGGAAGTACTTAGTGTGAGGATCTGTGGAACTTCACTTGACAGAAAATTAGGTTCCCAAAGTCAAACCAACTGCACTGACCCACACTGAGGGACTGAACGACCTTCCTCTTTAACCTAAATTAGCAAAATGTTAGCCTCTGTGACTGACAATATCCACAGGCATGCTCGTTTGCAAGGAGGACTGTGAAGTTTGCTTTCACATAGAGGACACTTGGCTTCAGATCTGATGGGGGAGGGCTCTTAGGGCCTTTCACTCAGTCTCACCGCTTCGATATGGGATAAGGTTACTTTTCAAAATTAGGTTTTAGTAAATATTTAAATGAAAATATAATACATCATTTTCCCTCTTCCCTTTGCTCCCTCCAACCCCTTCTATGTATCCCCCCCCCCTTATTACATCTTGAAATCATGACTTCTTTTTCTTTGGCTGTTTCTGGTGTGTGTGTGTGTGTGTATATATATATATATATATATATATATATATATATATATATATATATATTCATATGTGTAACTAAATATATAGATTTGTTATAAATGCAATCTGTTCAGTTTATTTAATGTTTTGTAGGTATATGATTTTCTGGGTGACATGATATTGCCTAGTCATTTAGGAGTCTCATCACTGGAGACCATTGTTAATCCAGCTCTCAGCAGTCCTTAGTTGCCTGCTATGGGTGGACCCTGTGAGATCACCTGAGTCCATATCAGCATGTCTGTTGGTGGTGCGTCCTTCAGGTAATCAGGTTGGCAGGTTATGATAATAAAGCAGTTACACAGTTGGGGCACTGTGCCCACAAGGAGACAAGAAGAGATGGGTTTTTATATTTTTCAGGGATGTCCTGAACAAGGGCGTAGGGCAAGCTGCATGCCTCAGCAGGTGAAATAGTTTACAGCACTTTGGGGTCTAACATTTCTAAATGAAGGAATTTCTGTTGTCTTTTTTTTTTTTTTTTAACAAAATCTCAAATGTTTAGTTTTACCAGTGAAGCATCTGGGAGCCAGATGCTGGGGTGAAAGCCTGCTAGCTCAGAGAGGCAGAGAAAGCGCCCAGCTGACCTTCTCAGCTGACATTCCATAAGGAATTCCCTCTCTCATGTCTGAGTATCCCTCCTTCTGCTTCCTGTGTCTCTCTCCGTCCTCCTGACTCCCTCTTACTCTCTATGGTTTTTCTTTATAATCCTATGTTCACTTCCTGTCAACTGGTTGCATGCTCTGTCTCTTGACTTATGGTTGACTTTATTTAATCCTGTTTAAAATAGTCAAGCCAGAGGGCTCATGAATTAAAGGTGTGTGCTAAGGCTGAGCCACAGGACAACTAAAACCAGGTTTTTCCAGTAAATAACACAATCTCCAGCTCATAGTGAAATGAAATACCCTGCAACCAATTCTCTTTTCTTCAACTCCTGGGCTTAAGGAGCTAAACTTCAAAAGAAATAAAACAAATTGATTTTTCAAAATGATCATTCATTTAGGATTTCAGGAATAGATCAAGAAATGGGCTTTCATACATTTTATACTTGGTGTCACTGACAACTTGAGTATTTCAAAATTGCAACTGTTAGGCATACAACTACTTTTTATAAGTCATTATTTTTGATATACATGACTGAAAATACCACTCTATACTTCATACATACATGTATCAGTCCAAAAACTTAAAGACTGTGTATGAATAGGATGCATTTTCTCGGTTGCTAATTTGGTAACTCTTCTTGGTGAAGACCTGAGTTCAGTCCTAATGTCAGAGATCCTGTACAATATTCTGTGATGCCTATAGCATTCTCCAAAGTTGTGTATTCCATAACATTGGCTGTTGTTGCCTTCTGTCTTTTCAGTAATAAAGTTAATCAAAAATCATCTCAACTATGTTCATGAAAATTATAAGGGAAGATGGTCATTGGCATTCATTCCTACTCTTTCAGAGTTAAGGAGCTGTCCAATAATTGGGTTCATCTCACAAATGAGCTGTATTGAAAAGTAACACCATACACTGGGGCATCTATTAAGCCTTCATAGGACCAAGGACCTCTCCTTCCATTGATGCCTGACAAGGCCATCCTCTGCTACATATGCAGCTGGAGCTGGAACCGGTAATGGGTGGGTGGGGGAACACCCTCATAGAAGCAGGGGTAGGGGTCATGAGATAGGGAGTTTCCAGGAGGGCGAAACCAGGAAAGAGGATAGCATTTGAAAAGTAAATAAAGAAAATATCCAATAAAAGAGAAAAGGAAAGGGAAAAAAGTAACACCATGTGATTTAGATACAGAGGACCTAAGGGTTACTTTTATGAGGTCATTACTTGAAAAAGTACCTGTTTCTAGCATTTTGTAGAGTTAAGCACCTCATTGCCAGCTCAATGAGGTTTCCGTAGACTGAAAAGACAACCATTGCATTATTTGATTAGAACTAGCAAAGACAATGGTACTATAAATATATAATCCCTCATTACTTTCTATCATTCCTGTTATTTTATTTATGCAGTGAATCTCCTCAGAAAAGAGTGCATTGTTTTCAAGAAAGTATGTCAAAATTAATCCTAAAAAGGGAGATAATATTTCTCAAAACCTCACTGTGTATTTGCATAATTTTAAGATATTCTAATACTAATACTTCTTTCCTGCTTCTATTTAATTAAAAGAAAATGCTCTTCATCAAAATATTGTCAAGCAGTTGTCAGATTGATTTACCAAGTTAGATTTGTTCTTTTGCATGATCTAAATGGCTTCAATCTCAATCTTTCAAATGTTCCCTTAAAGAAATCGAAAATTGATCTGGGTCAAATACTAAGAAATAGTCTGTGAAGTCTTCTTAGATTTGGGGTGTAAATGGGGAGGGGTTCTTCTAAGAACCTTCAAAGGTATTGTTGAATTTAACTCATGATCCTTTGAAGAAAGTGGCCATTCTTATTCATAGATAATGAGAATTGCTTCACAAACTGGGCTATACTACCACAGCAAAGCCATACATGGCATATGGCATCTGAAGACTGTTTTCACAGGTGAGATATCCAACAAGCTTTTGGCTTTGTGTGTGTAACAAGATTGCACCGTAATATTTCCATTCTAGCATTACAAACTCATAGTGATTCATCTGGTGCTAGGTGTGACTAGTGATATAAAATAATTGCAAAGTGATTCATATCACCATAACTTAGTTTTAATTTGTGCTGTCACTGGAGCCATTTGCTCTTGGTGAATGTCAATCAACTTATTACTTGGGCACCAGGTGTTCCTCTTCTTTCCCTCAAAACTGGTGAGTAGTGAGATCTGTTACAAATAAGAACCAACTGTGGGTAGCATGTGCAGATGAGGACTGTTTCCTAATGTGCTTGGGAAAGTAACAAGTCTGTAGAAAAGACTGTAAAGTGTGTGTCCTGGGGGGCTTTTGCTCCATGACACAAGCTAGAGTGAACTAACAAGAAGGGACATCAATTGAGAAAATGCTTCTATCAAATGGTCTCTAGGCAAAGCCTCAAGGGCATTTTCTTGATTGAAGATTGAGGTAGAAGGGCCCAGCCCTCCCTGGACAGCTATCTCTGGGAAGGTAGTCCTGAATATGTAAGAAGGAAGACTGAGAAAGCTGGGATGGAGCAAACCAGTAAGCAGCATTCCTCCATGGCCTCTGCTTCAGTTCCTGCCTCGAGGTTCCTGCTTGAGGCCTTGGCTTGATTTCCATCAGTGATGCATTGTGCTGTGAAAAACCATTTCCTCCCCAAGTTGCTGTTCTTTCTGGTGCATTTTCACAGCAATAGAAAGTAAATTAAGCCAGTGCCTGTCTCAGACAAGACAAGAACCAGAAAGCTCTCAGGGTGTGAACATCTGCCCTTGGATACCAAAGTAGCCTCTTCCTCTCTTCCCCAGAGTAAACCCATTGACTCCAACCATCCTTGTAGGCTTTGCTTGTTCCATTTAATTCAAATTTCTACCAGAAGAAGACTCATTGGAGTTTCAGTATTTAAAATTTCACTAAGACTATATCCGTTGAAGGAGAAGATCCCCGTCTCAAGAACTGGATATCCTATTAAGAAGGGAAAGGAGTATTATAAATGAACAGTAACAAGAAAACAAATATCTGCTAGGGTGTTTTGAGAAATGGTAACATCTTCTATCTAGGTCCCCTGAGTTTGTATCATACACACATACATGCTGCAAAAGTGAACACACACACACACACACACACACACACACATGTGCACTGGCGTTGGTGGAGTAGAGAGAGAAAGGGGGCACAAAAATGCACAGAGATTAGAGATGACAGTGTCTCCTGCTTGGGACACCAACTGACTGGAGAATGCTGTGTTAAAACTCTGGCCAGCTGGGCTTTTCAGATGTCACCTGTTAATGACCACAGCAGCTGGAGATGTCACCTGTTAATGAGATAGAAACCATACCAGCTGGAGATCTGCAGCACACCCCAAGAGACCTGTGACCAGATGGCAGCAAGTAGGCCATTATGAAGCCTCACCACTGTCAGGCAAGCCCAAAATGAATAAGAGACATGTGCTGGGCTAAGCAGACTCTACTTCCTCCTCCTGTCACCCACTAAATTGTCGCATTTTACCACAAAGAACAGGTAGGTAGAAAGATCTACCAAAATGTTCAGAAAAAAAAATGTGAAATTTAAAAGTTAGGGCTTCCCACAAAACATGATCCAGTATAGTTTAATTTAATATCACTAAGGTATATTATGTACAGGATAAAATTTAGTTAGTCAATCTATCAATAGAAAGTTAAATATTACAGTCATCTAGTTAGCTACCATTACCATTTAATGTGGACATTGCTTTTATTACAGGTGTTTAATATGTTGATTAATCATATGTCAACTTGACAAAAGCTAGAGTTATCAGAAAGGAGGGAAGCTCAATTGAGAAAAAAAATGCCTCTATAAGATTTAGCTGTAAGGCATTTTCTTAATTAATATTTGATGGGGAAAGCACTAGCCCGTTATGGGTGGTTCCATCCCCGAGCTGGTGGTCCTGGGTCTAAAAGAAAGCAGGCAGAGCAAGCCATGGTGGGCAATCTAGCAAGCAGCACCCCTTCATAATCTCTGCCTCAGCTCTTGCCTACAGGTTTCTGTCCTGAATGAGTTTCTGTCCTGACTTCCTTATCATAGCAAGAGTAATATTAACCAGGACATTTATCTAGATATACCCATTTGCGTCATGACTTATAACATGAGCATCCAATCATATACACACTTAGTGAGCCAAACACTCTTACCTTTTGTATAGTTTGTGTGTGTTGTGTGCACATGCTGCATATACGTGGAGGGGGATTACATTTGCCTGGGAATGCATATGCGGATACTTGAAGTTGGTGACAGGTATCTGCACCATAGATTTTGAGCAGCCTCTCACTGAATGGAGCTCCCCATTTCAATTGGATAGCTGCCAGCAAACCCCAAGATCCTCTTGTGTATGCCACCTGCTCTAGCGTTGGCGTGACTGACAAGTTTCACATAACGCTTTCATGTGCTTTTGGGAAATCCAAACTCAGGCCCTTGTGTTTACAAGTACTTTATCCACTGAGCAAGGAGCCATCTTCTCAGTCATTTGTGTCATTTCTTTAATGTAGTTATAAACCAAATGTTGACATTTGTTATAAAATCTCTGATGGGCTATGTAAAGAGAAACAGGTGAGTTTCCAAAAATAGTCGAAAATGTGTTGAGAGGTGTAGTTTTGTCCTGTAGCAGATGAGGAAAGAGCCCTGTGGTATATACAGGTACCAGGTACAGTATCATGATTTACAGTGACCTTATAACTTTATAATCAGAAGGACATAACCATCTCCCTATCTAGAGACCATCTCACCTAGTTCCCACTCACACAGATGAAGAAACTGTAAGCCAAATCTGTGAGTGAGCCATATTCACGTCAGGCTTAGTCCTTTTCACTACCCTCTCACAAAGCATAGTTTTACCAACACATTTTTAAAAGCAAACTAGGCATGGTAGCAAAATGATTGTTGATCAGCACCTATTCTGTATATACATTTTATCTCCATTTATTACTTTATCTTTATGCTGATGGACAAAATCCTCTAGTGATATTATCTGCAGATTGAATTTTATCTGCTTCCAGTCCTTCTTCAGCATCACATCACAAAAGGTCACACAATACTTCCCAGAATATATGAGAGTAAAGAATATAATCTAGGATTTGGACTGGATGCCTGGCTTCTGTGAATGCACAGTGCTGAATATAATCATTATTTACATTTATAATTAATAAATCCAAAGAGCAGAACATGAAATCATCAGAGACTGAAGCAGAGACAGATGCTATCACCGGAGGCAGTAGGTGAACCTGTGCATTGCAGTATAGGTTGAAAGAGTTTCTAGTGCAGGATCTACAATTGTTGTTTGTTTGTTTTTTTCATACTTTATTTACATTTCAAATGTTTCCCCCTTTCCAGATCTGGAAAAGATCTACAATTGTTTCCCACAGATTTGTATCTCAGATCATAGCTTCAAACATTACTTGGTCATGAAGTGAGCTCGGGTTTGGTGAAGTCCTCATAACATTTCCCTCATTCAGGCTTCCTCCATCCCAACACAGATATTTAATAGCCTTCAGCAGTGTCCCCTGAGAACTTCAGTACTGATAGCTTAGTGTTGACTAATACTACAGAGTTTCGTATTCAGACTCTGCCTGGATCAGGAGGAGGGACCACAGAGTATGTCATTTCCAATGACAGCAGAATGTTGGTCTCCCATGCAAAGCCATGCCACTAAATACATCTCATTGAATTGTTCATTCCTGAGCCTTTAAGGTGGCTAAGTAGAAAGGTATTTGATGCTAAGCCTAAAGAGAAGACCTGAGTTTAATTCCCAAGCTCCATGTGCTTAGAGTCAAGTCCTGAAAATTCTCCTCTGATCTCCATACATGTTCTGCAAGCACATATGTGCCCTCCAATATAAAATAAATAAAAATGTAAAAAGAAACAATTGTTCATTGTTCTATGCATGCTGAATGGAAATGGCAGAAATGTATAAAAACAATTGTATTTAATGTCCTAGAGGTTTGCGTGGATGTATGTCTCAGATAATTACAGTTCAGATGGAAAAATAAATGTCTAGATAACATTGCTTTCATTTATGTAAGAGGAACTAGCCCTTCTAAGACAAATACCAATGCTCAACATGAGAGCTAAACATAGTACATTAAAGAGTTAAGATAACTCATTTAAGAAGTGGAAATGCAAGGGTCTGCGCTGTGACATGTTGCCTGAGTCAGGGAGCCCCTTTGCCTAACACTTGACAAAGGCTCTCATGTGCTCCAGTAGCTCAAGAGAAGACAAATATCTGAACATACTTAGGAAAAGAAAGCCTTACTGCATGTCATCAGGGCTTGTTCTTGCTGTTTCTCCGAGATCCCTCCATGATATGCATTCTAGTGGAATATCCAACAAAGACATTGTTAAATGACCAAGTTGATTTAGTTTTGGACTTCTAAAGAAGTCTGCCTCTGCTTTAGTTACAGTTTATATGAGACAGCCTTTGTATGTTTTACTAGTTGAATCCCCACAAAATCCCAACGCAGGAAATATTTATCCCTAGTGTGCAATCTTAGGTAACAGACTTGGTGTCTTACCTAACTCCAACCCATGGCTGATGCAAGATCTCAGCCCAGGAAACATCCTAAAATACATAGCTGTGTCTAATGATCAGTATCTAAGGAAATCCTCATGTTTTGCTGCAGAAAAGTGAAATATTAAAGTGTGTAAGACTGTAGTCCATGCCGACACATGTAACTTTGATTTGTTCTTCAGTTCTCAAAATACTAAAGACATTTTATGAATTTAGACAAGTAGGAGAAGACATTGCATGCCAAGATAAAGATACAACCAAACAATGCCCCTTGAATACATTAGTGCACAGTGCTAAGAACAAACACTCAGCAGCTTCAGAGAGAGACTCAGATCACTGCACGGGTGGTAGATCCATACATAGAGCAGCTGTTATTTCATGACCAAACAAAAGCAATCTTCCTTCCATGGTACACATGGTGTTATCTCGAGCTCCCATCAGAATTCACCCAACCTTGGTCACCACCACCTGCCTCCTCACAACTAGAAATTCCCCAGGCTGCATTTCTCTGCTTCCTCCTCTTCTTTTACCATGGGCAGCTGTCATGGGCAGTAATTTCCTAATTGTGCCCCATCCCTCTCAGCTTGTGCCAGCAGCAGTTTCATGTGTCATCCTTTGAACCTTACCATTTCCCAAGCAATTCTGTGTGTGTCATTGTAAGTTGGCCATAAGTCGTCCTGATTTAATCCTCTCTTATTTGTATTACCTTCTTTCTCAAACAGAGCAGGAATTCCTAATTATTTGTTTTCTGAAAAAAATTCATATGTACAGAATTTTTCTAGATAAGTTTACTTCCTACCTGACAGTACTCAGCATGCCCTGATCCTAATACTAAATCCAACCAAGAACTCACATGTGTGCTATCTATCTATCTATCTATCTATCTATCATCTATCTATCTATCTATCTATCTATGCATATGTCTCCTTCCCTTTTCCCTCTCTCCTTCTCTCTCTTCCCTCTCTCTTCCTCACTTCCTTTTACCTTCTTCTTCTCATCTTCTTTTTTGCTCCTCCTCTGCTACTTGATCCTCCTTCCTTCCCTTTCCCATCCCCCAGGCCTGTGACATGCTAGGCAAATCCTGTTCCACTGAGCTGTGTTCTCAACCTACCAAGTTTTGTTTTTTCTACTTCTGCTTCTAAGCAATTGGGAACATCAAAGAAGATGCTAGGTGCTGAGCCACACCCTCGGGCCACACCCTTGGGCATCCCCACTGCCCTGAGCCTTCATTTTCACAGTATACATGGAAAAGGAATAGTAGCTGTCTTCGTAGTCAAATCCCTTTCCTTCTCCTTGATTTTTATTTTTTTGCCTCCCCAGTTTTATACATTGCCTACATGCAATTTAGGAATTTTTGAAAAAAAAAAAAGGATGTTATATAAATTCAGTTTAATAAAGTAAATGAGTAGGCACTGTCCACTGTGTAGTGGCCACCATGGTGGAACAAGATGAATGTGCCATGTTTTATAACTTTATGAACTTCTTCATCAAAGGACAGAATATGTGCTTTCAGGGAGCCAAAAGACAGGTTTCACAGTGTAAATGTTAGAATGAAGGCACAAATGGTCCCCAGCCCCACACCAAATGAGCCAGTGCTAGCCTGTGGTGAAAGCAGGGAATTATTCATAAATGAGATAAAAACTGGCTTTGAAATTTTATACTTTCTATTTTAGTTTATTTGATAGGAAAAGAAGGAGGAAAGAAAGGAGGGAGAGACAGGTGGTAAGAAGGGATTCATAAATGAGATAAAAACTGGCTTTGAAATTTTATAGTTTCTATTTTAGTTTATTTGATAGGAAAAGGAGGAAAGAAAAGAGGGAGAGACAGGATGCAAGGAGGGAGGAGGGGGAACTAAAATAATACTATTAGGGTCTACATGACCTTGTTTCTCTGCTACACACCTTTATGCTGCTTCTGAATTCTTTATATAGTTTTATCCTTATGAACTATAAAAGGCCATGAAGAATGCTGGCATTTAGGCACGTTGCCAAGATAATCAAAGGACATGATGTGACGTGGTGATGGAACTAGTTTTCCTGCTTACATAACAACTCTAGTTTTCAAACTGCTGCTAAATCTGTTTGCCTGCTATCCTCCTAAGAGACTATATGTTTGCTAAAATAAAGTTCAAAGGATAACTTGTTATGCGCTTGGATAACTGTGTTATGCAAGCTATTTCCCATTGGTAGAGCTTCTCTATCAAAGGTAAAATCATGACGATTTCAAAGAGAATCACTGTGTGGTGAAGGGACGATGATCCAGCTTGGGTTGGGATTGGATGGGCCGTTGAATTTTTAGGGACCCTGGGAATATGCATTACCTCTGTGTTGACTCAGAAGCTTTTCTTGGTTTCTACTGACCTTGGACTTATTATGCTTTGTTAGCCCAAGAGCACTTCATTGGCTCTAAATCATGTGTATCATGGCTAATTAAATGTTGAATTTAAGTATCACTAATATTACTTTTTACTGTATAAATAGACTGTCTGGGAAATTCTCCAGTACTTTTAAGGTGGTTTTGATACCACTATTAATATTTACTGGAGACTATTGCCAGTCAGAATTATCTAAAGGAGCAGCGCTAATAGAATTAATATATATAAGGTATTATATATGAGATATCTTATTATATATGAGACATACCATATTGTGAGATTGTGTATATATGCATAAAGACATGTAAGACATTTTTTAGATTATCTTGTGTGATATAATCCCAGAAGTCTGACAATAGCTGTCTCACACAAGTGAGGGGAAACTTAGCACTGAGGCCATGAGACTGGAAATATATGTGGTCCCTATGTGGTGAATAAGACCTGGGGGATTCCTAGAGAGATGTTCCTCATCAGTCTCTGTTGAAAGTCTTCTTCTGTCAGTGAAGGAATGCTACAGTAATAGGATAGATTAAGAGTGATTACAGGCAAGCAAAATGCAAAAGTTTCCTTCTTTCTTTTGGCTGCCACCAGAAAGTGGTTCTTCCCACTCTAAATAATGATTGAGAAAGTCTCCTTTCAGCAAGCAAGCACAGGAGTATTGAGAAGTTTACATCTTGTTTGTTTCAGTCAAGTGAACAGCCAACTGTAGTAACCTATAACAGTGATTAGAGGTCATGTCTGTTTGACCTTCTAACTAAAACAGACAAAAAATCTAAACCAAAATAAGAAGACATTCATGTGTCTTTTGCCTGGAGAAGACAGGGTATGATTTTTATATGTATTTGGAGGTTTTGTCAGGTTGAGTCAGGGGTGAAAATTGGAACACTTGGTGTATAATCACAATCTTGATTTTCAAAAGAATTTTTTAATTTTGATGTAGTACAATCATAATAGGAAGTATAATATTTTAAATATCTTCCTTATATTAAAAATTATAAAAAGAAAGAAGCAATAATTAACTGATCAACTATAATTTATCAAAAAGAAGCTGAAATACTTTCTCCAATATTATCAATTTCTTTGAATCCTTCTTTTTCTAGTAGAGGTCAGAGGACAACCTTCTGAAGTTGGTTGTTTTCTTTCATTATGTATATTAGTCAGGGTAACAGAACTTACAGCATGAATTCCCCTACTATGCATTATATATATATCTATATATCTATATATCTATATGTATATAGATATATAGATATATATATTAATTACAGGCTGTGCTCCTGCTAATCCGTCAATAGCTGTCTATAAGCAGAAAATCCAAGAATCCAAAAGTTTCTCAGTCCATGAGGCTGAATGTCCTACATGTTTTTCAATAGTATGTTAGAATCATGAATAAGTAGGCTCTAGTGCCAGTGAAGGGATGGACTTGTTGGCAAGGTGAGAGCAAGCAGGCCAAGAGCACAAGCTTCCTTTTTCTGTGTCCTGATATAGGCTTTCAGCAAATTATAGGTATGTATTTGTACCTCAAAGATCAAGATTAGAAGTGGATCTTCGTACTTCAAATTAAACAAAACTCCCTCACAGGTGTGCCCTTTATTTTTGAATTTTAGTTAATTCCAGATGAAGTCAAGTTGACAAATAATAGTAGCCATCACACCATGGGCCCCAAGGATCAAACTCAGGCCTTTAGGCTAGCGTGGCATATACTTTCATAGCTAACATAGAAAAAGACATCACATGAGTTTGTCATTTTGATTTCTCAACAATAAGATTGCAACTTCTGACAAATGTCTATTTTTGTGGTGAATGGTGGGAATTGTGGGACATGATATGGTTTGGTGCTCATTTTTCTCTTTATAAAATTAAAAAGTCAAAATGTGACAAAAGAATTCATTTGTTTTACTAATATTTTATTCTAAGGTTTTTAGCTAATTTCATAGTACCCTTTAAGTTATTAAATCATAAATATTTAATTTATGTAGCATTCTATGATCATTTCTGCTGATGTGTCAAATTTCCTAATAAAAGTAATATATGAAAGGAAAGGGCTTACAATGCCAACTTACAGTCCATCATTTTGAGGAAGAAAGTTGGAATCCAAGCAGCAAACACATTCATCCACAAAAAAAAAGAGCAAAGTGGGAACAAATACATCCTTCCTTACTTGATTTCTTGCTCTCAGAGAGTTTTCTCACCCCGTATACCATTCAAGGATATTCTGCCAAGGGAATGGTGCTGCCCACAATAGATATGGTCTTCCTACATCAATTAATAATCAAGACAGTCACCCACATACACCAACTTGATTTAGGTTATACTTCATTAAGACTGTCTTCCCAGGTTATTCTAATTTGTGTCAAATTAATTAATAAGATAAACCAGCACACAATCTTAATAAGTTAGATGAGTATGCATGAACATGTACAACTAAGGATGAACACAAGGGCTACTATTGGTGATTGAACAGTGACCAAGCATCCATCTTATTTCTATCCATAGTGAATATCTTTCATCTATACTAATATGAACATCTTATAGTCATTTTATACTCACTTCTTGTCTAATAGTTGGATATGTTGGTTGGGATTTGGAAGCCTCTATATCAGTTATGGGCCCATCAGAAAAACAGATACACTTGGATTGCTTACATGAATAATTTCTAAATGAAAAGTCCATTTACAAAATTCTGTCTGTCTCTCTGGCTCTGCCTCCTTCTCTGTCTTTCTCCTACTCCCCATCCCCTGCCCCTTTCCTTCTTCCTTTAACCCTGAATCTAGTGAGAGATAGAAATAGTTGATTTTACTTTCCTTTAAAGAGAATAGGGGAATGAGCTCAGAAAGAATTGGAAACCCACAAAATAGATCGCACAGTGAAAGTGGTGAAATAGATCACACTTTAAAATGCTGAAAAGTTTCCTGATTCTTCAGTCAAGGCAGTAAGAGGGAGGAAACATTTCATTTTCCCTTTTGTCCTGTCTGATAATCACTTGCTCTCCTAAAGATAGTTCCAGTCCATGGCAATCAATAGAAGCTAGTTAATTGGGTAGTTTGCTAAAGACTGGCTGCTACAGACTCCAAAACAGAACATGTTAAGTATAGAAAGTAATTTTGAAAATGGGAATAATGTAAAACAAGCAGCATACCTTCATGAGAAAATGCATCATTTATGGAATTCATTTTTTTACAAGTTATATTTAGAATGTGCTTAAGTATAAGGTTTTGAAGATGTTTAAGATTTTTTTAATCACCAAATAGTGATATAAATAGAATAATTTCATTATTTCTAACTATAATGAGTACTGCCTTTCAGGAGATGATATATTTCATAAGAAATAAGCAATTAAAAACATATTTGATAGGTAATTGTGATGTTATTTAAGTACATATTGACTAAATAATGAAGCAATCCCCAGGGACACCCTCTTCAGGACCATGGACAGATCCCATGGGCTGTTTTTAAGTGTTCATTGTGTTAAATCTCATTACTATGGCTAAAATTTCCCAAGTTGTATTTAACTTGTTAAAGCGAGTATTTATCTAGTTATATAAAGATGTTATGAAATTATAGTTAAGAATTATATGTAAAATAATGGTTTGATCCTTTAGTACAGTCCCTCTTCCTCACACAGCTAGTCCTGTAAGAACTGAGTACAGATTGGTTTTAGGGTTGTTTCTCTTACCTCAATGTGGACTGGGAGCAGTAGTAAAGCCTCATACTGCAGAAATAGATGTAAGAGAAACAATTCTGTTAGGATTACAACTTCAAAAATGTGCATTCTAAAGGATATTTAGTATCTCTATACCTAGTGGACTTTGTAATATCAAGTGTTGGTACATAAACTTGAGGTTTACAGAATTATTCATATCTTCAAGAAACACATTTTTCCATCAGAGTCCAGTAAAATGTAAAAGTTCAAAACTGGATCCATTCTTGGTCTATTTATTCAAATAAACAAATTAAAGGGCAGTAAACTGAGCCTATCTTCCCCTCTAATGAAATGAAAAATTTTACTCTCATGTAAATGTTTCATGGTTACAGAGATAAGAAATCACATGTTATTTTGTTAAATATTAATTATGAATTTAAAATGTATAAAACATCCCTAAGACATGAAAAATAAGAGTAAACTAAGCACCCTATGTGTTATAGTTGCAAATAAGATGGAAGCAGCTTCTTAAGTGTGTGATTGTCAGGCCTTTGATTTTTTAGTTTTCTTTATAGTTGTGCCAATTTTGAATTATGTTCATATGTTTGTCTTCTCCATTTTAACATCCCTAAGTGTAACACTGATATGATTTTGTCTCATAAAGGCTTGTGTGAAGTTATTATTTATTGTGTCGCATTACTGTGTCTCATTATTCCTCCATGCTACTTTCTAACCAGGACTAATTTTATACAGCCTATAATAGATGTTTAATAATTCCTCCTTGTAGAATGCTGTTTTATAGTGTTCACAATCTTCAGTATTTATTTATATAAAAATATTCATATTGGGTTGTTATCAATAGAATATATAGTTATAAGTTGGTTGTTTTAACTTGCAGGCTCTTAAGTATCTGAAGCAACTACTTTGAATTATCAACATCATGTATTAATCTGAGCTTCCACTATGAAGTGTGTGTTTGTTAATTACTTTATGTTTTTACCATGCCTGGAATTTCAGATTCTTCAACATCAAGTACAGTAAGGTTCAAAATAAGCCTGTATCTGTCATAGAAAGCTTATGAGTAAATTACTGAAAATAAAATAAATACCAATATTTCAAAAGCCAATGAATATCATACATTAAAAGGAAGAAAAATAAAAGCAAGATGTAAGAGCTGAGTGTTAACAGCATTCTACTGGGTTATATTGGGGAATGTTGAACACGATGTGTCTTGAAGTATTTGAATAATGATATAAAATATGAAGTCTGCTATCTTAGAAACTAGAATTTTAGAAATATAAATTTGAATATTACCAAATAAATCAAAGAAAATAAAACCATAGATTGGATAAAGTTGTCTGAGAAAATCTGATGCAGTGGAAGGAAAATAGACTAGACCAGCAGAGACACTGGTGAGTGAAAGCTGGAATTAGAAGCCCAGCAAGGAGAAGACAGAGGAAGTGGGTTATTCATTATTAACAGTTTGGTACTTGGGAAAGTTTAGAGGGAGGGCAAACATTGGAACATCAGTGCAGAAGTAAAAGGAGGTGGGTGGGTGGTTTGATCACAGTGGCTGAGAGGTTACATAAGCTAATTACTTATATACTAAAGACACTCACTGTCCTAGCAGAAAAGACTATGTGCAAGTGCTAACATCACTGAGAAGCAAACACTATTCTGCTCACCCACAGTTCCTCGTAACAAGGATGGGTAATGTCCTGCCATGATCCAACATGCAGCCTGTGAACTTCTCTGCACCCCCACACAAAGAAGCTAAAGGAGGTGTTAAAGACAGCAGTGTCAAACTAGGCTTAGAGATAATTTCAGCTTCTAGAGCATTACAAACAACCTACACAGTATCACGCTTAATGATAAGAAACTAGATGCCTCTCTGCTAAGAACGTATGCAAAGCAAGGACATCTTTACTCCTACTTAACACTACTGGAAATTCTAGATAATGCAATAAGAAAATAAATATATGAAACTTAAAAATAAATTTTTCTACAAGTGAAGAAAGACTAAAAAAATCTATGTTTGTAAATACTGGGGTTATCTACATAAAATTCTTCCAAAGAGTTGGGAGAGCAAAACCTGAACTAGTCAGAAGTTTGCCTGAAGCTGTAGAAAACAGGATTAAAATGGAGATAGTGCCTGATGTTCTCTATTTCAATAGACTAATACAACTTGAAACTGATACTAAATAGTATATAGATTACATATAAATAATTTGAAACACTTGTCTAAAAATTATATACATATTAATATTATCCAAATAAGGAAAATTACAAACATTGATTTTAAAAAATGTAGATCTAAATAATTACCAATTTAGAATAGACTCTTTAGATGAATCAGTTCCTGCAGATAAATGTCAGTTCTTGTGGATATCATAAATGGATTTAGCATAACTAGAGTCATAAAAAACAACCACCTAAGCAATTCATACTGTGGATGTTTACCAACTGATTCTGAAGTTTATACCAAAATACAAAGTACCAGAATAGTCAAGACAATATAGGAAGGGAGGAGGATACAGAGAGACTAGTGACTGACAGTCACTATATAAGCTTACTAAAAGCTCATGTAATTACTCAGGATACTGGATGAAATACAACAAAGAGCCCAGAAGGAAAGTCAGACAAGTGAAGTGAAATGATGTTTGTCAGAAGAGGCAAATGCAATTCAAGGGAGCAAAGATGAATGCTTTAACAAATGCTGCTTGAGCAATTCAGTAACCACGTGAAAAATTCTAGACTGATCATGGATCGTTAATAGTTTAAATTAAAATCTGTGCTGGGATTTTTGTCTGGCCAGAGCTTTTATAGGGCTTGTATATGCTGTCAAGGTATGAGTTCATATGAGCATCAGCTTTTTTGTGTCTGAAAAACAGATTCCTTGGAGTTATCCTTCACCTCTGGCTCTTAAAATCTTCCTACCTCTTCTTCCACAGAGATCTCTGAACCTTGAGGAGAGGAAGGTGACGAAAACATCCCATTCAAACTTTTCTGCACATTGTCCATTATGATTCTCTGTGTTATTTCCCACCCACCATGCAGAAGCTTCTCTGTTAAAGATTGAGCAATGGACTGGTCAGTGGGTGTAGCAATATGTTATTAGGAGTCCTGGGCCCAAATTCCCGTCCCTAACCAAGAAGCTCCTTGCAATTGATAGCTACAGGGAATGAGAAAATTAGTTTTCCTCAATTGAGTGACACTGGGCATATCAGCTATATGCCAGGGAAGACACTATGATCAGGAGTAGTGCCAAACACAAAATAGACCTCATGGTGTGTGTGTGTGTGTGTGTGGTTGTGGTGGTGGTGTTGGTGGTGGTGGTGGTTGACTGGGTTTTATTTCCTTTAGTTTTTTAAAAGAGAGAAAGAACATGAAAGTGGATGGGTTGGGAGCCTGGCAGAAAATCTGGGAAGAGTTGGGGGAAGGGAAAGAATGTGATAAAATTTTTAAATGGAATTTTCAAAAGTAAAAATTAAATTAAAATAAATAATAAACCAATTTGTTAATTTGAAAACTATAAAACATGCAGACAATAACATAGACAAAATGAATATAATACCAAGAGAACAGTCCTTGAAAGGAAAAAAGTTATTTTAGTCTTTTAATTAAAATTTTTCTGCAAACAACCCAGTTATAAGAATGAAAAGAAAAGCTAGACACATGGAGAATATATTCATACAATTCATATTTGATTAAGTACTTAGGGCCAAAATTATGCAAATTCTACAGTAAGAAAATAACTAATCAAATTTGAAAATGACAACATATACCTCACCACAAAAAAGGACACACATATAGCAAGGTAGAGTAAAGATAATCACATTTTACATGTCTGAAGAACAGTGAAGTAAGGCCAGATACCACTGCAAACCATCTAAAATGTCTAACATACAAAGAGCAGGCAATGCCAAGTGCTCACAATGCACAGAGTAACTGAGATTCTCACTGTTGCTGGTGAGAATGCATCATGGTATGAACACCTTGAATGATATTCTGACTATTTCTTTAAAATATTACTATTATATCCCAATGATCAAATTCCTAAGTTCTTGTGAAAGTCAGTTGAGAATTTACCCACTCACAATGACTATGTGCATTTATATCAGCCTTGTTCATACTTGGTAAAAACTAGAAGCAATCAAGATGCCCTTCAGTGAATGAATGGATGACAGAATACACTGCATCAATACAGGGTGGTGTTATTCACCTCTAAAGGAAGTGAGCAACTATGCCTCAAAGACACAAGAAGGAAGCTGACATGTGCCTGTCGCCAAATGAAATAAGTGAGTCTGTGATGGCTGTGTGCTGCATAATCCCTAGTATATTACAGTTTGGAGAAGGAAACAAGACATAGTAAGACTGGTGGCTGCCAGGAATCTAGTGAGAGGAATATATGGAACACGGTTAATATTTAGGAAAATTATTCTGTTTGGCATGATATAATGTTAAAAAATGTAACACTGCACCTGTTGAAATTGACAGAACTGTGCAAAATGAACCTTCATGTAGACTAGGAGCTTCAGTTAGAAATATGAAACTAGCTGATAAGTTACAGCGAATATCTCCTACTCGTGCAAGACAGTAATAGAGAAAACTATAGGTGACTAACGAGATTATAGAAATATATTTCATCCTCATTTTTTCCAAGCAAATTAAAATTATGCTAAAAATAATCTAATTTGACTCTACAAAAGAGACATTTATTCTGAGTAGTTTGTGCTTTTCTTGATATCGAAATCCTACAATGACAGATAAAGAGTAAATCTGAAGACTTGGTCATTGTCTGATTAAGCTAATGGATATTTATTAATGTTTCAAAAATAACGTTTGTGTGTGTCAGGCTCACCATCTTCCTTGCCATTCAAAATGCCACCTACAGGCTTTGACCATGAATATAAATAAAGGGTAACCAGGAAGGAAATTCTAGAGAGCAGTCATTAAAATCAGTAGGGAGGGTGCTGAATTTCAAGGATGTGATTTATTTGCACATTCTAAAATTGCTTCATAGTTAGTTGGTTTTGTTTCTTCCCTGAAGTAACTGTTGACCTTGTTCACTGAGTTTTCAAGATCCCTCTTCCTTGCCCAACCTGTTCCTACCCCAGCTTTTGGCAGGACGAAAGAGGCTCCTGGGTTAGGAACAGCCAGATTGCCAGGACGTAGCCGTTACTTTTGCCGTGAGAGTAGCACCAGGCTTATTTTAAACACAACAAACAACCTATTACTTGAGTGGTTTTTAAAAATGTACCAATGTCCTTGGCACCAAGAGGATGCCCCAAATTAACACTGACCGTCTTTGCTTTGGCTGGTAAATGTGGCCATCTGTTTCCATGAAAGGGGAAGACTGCCCCCCCTCCATAGCCACACAAGCAGGCAACAGTGACTGCGCAATCACGCAATGGCTGCTATCCTTCCAAGAGTATTTACTGCTGGACTTCATTTGGGCAATCAATTGAACAGAACACCATAGGGTCTGATGGGAATGCTGATGACAGGGGAGGAACCCAAATCACTAAAAATACGAGACTGTTTGTCTCTTAGCTGTTTGTGAGCACCGTCTCTTGAAAGCTGTGGGAATCTGACAAAGTCTGTATTTAAATATGGACAGAGATAATGGAGAACAAGGTGCTTCGTGCTTCCTATGGCCCATTGTCATACACAGCCTTATTGGCAGATTTGTTACAGCTCTGTTAGTGGATAACTAAAGAAGTACATTATATTTTTAGGTTGAATTATTTTTCCAGTAGTAAAGATACTATTTAAATTTGTACAGTAAAGCTAATTAGTATGTCTGACAAGATTTCTAAGTATTTTAGACAAGGGTTATCTCTTTCTTTATCCAGTATAGATATATTCTGTATAGTATCAACTTTTGTTTCATCCTATGGAGAATGAAACCAGCACAAAATATGGTATGGTACAGGGAGAATACATTTGATTTTTAAGAGAAACACATCTCAGTTTCACTGAGAAGTTAACTTGAACATTTTGTGTTTCTTTCCATACTATTTGCAGGTCTCAAATGTCATGTTCACTTCATTTCATGTTGTTCTGTTAAAGAAGAGATGCACTCTACGAAGAAAGAAATGCATTGAAGTCCTGATAATGAAGGGAAAACAGCATGGATTTTGTTTTCTTACTTGCCTTTTCTGTTGGGTTTTCTACTCTAAATGAACCAGATAATTAATCATGTTCTCTAGAGTAGAAAATTGGCCTGATTAGGCCAAGGTCACAATGCAGCTCACTGCTAAGGTTAATGAATTCCAGTCACCTTCCTAGTTGGGTAACTACTGTAACCATGCATTGGTCAACACTCAGGAGACATTGTTTTGTAATTGTATTAAAGAAAGTGAGGATACTTTATATTGGTTTTCCTGTCTAAGAAATGGTAAAGCAGGCAGGATTCTTCTGTACCCACAGCAAACTATGAGGAGATGCTGAGATTATCCCAGATGATCTTGGATGATTGAGGCAAGTTATACGCATTTGTGCTCTATTTCCAACCCAGTCCCTTCCTTGTAGGAAAGGACCCTGTTTATTTTACTACATGGACTGCATGATTGTCATGGTGCCAGTATGAGATAAAGCTTAAGTCAGTCTTGCTGTGGGAGTAGAAAATATGGCTTCTCTGTGAGTGAACTCAGAAACATGAGGCTTTACAATGGTTAGAAGCAATACAAACCTTCACCTCTTCATCCTGCACACCTTGCTCTGTCTGTAACCCACTGACCCACTTTCCCCACAGCCCAATGACCCACTCTCTGTATTCACTCATCTCATTTGTTGACCAGTTTACCTGGCACTCCGTTTCAACCCCATCATTTCCCTCTTTTTAGCTCTCCTTCTCACAATGTTAAAACATTTCTATCTTTCAAAAGAAAGACCCAAATGCTCTTTGGTCCTGTGTCATACATAGTCTTTTCAGGGAAGCTTCTTGGGGGTCATGTCTTCCATAGTTTCTAGCCTTCTCATCTGGAGCAATGATTCAATGCAGAGTACTGGACTTCATGGAAACTTCTTTGGCCAAGGTCTAAGACCCTTTAGTCCCATATCAGGAAATCTTCATAATTGGATTCTGAACTTATAGACACTGTTAACTGTGTTCTAATTTCTCTCTGTGTCTCTGTCTTTTTCTCACTGTCTTCCACTGTCTCTGTGTCTCTCTCTCTCTCTCTACATACACACACACACACACACACACACACACACACACACACACAGCTTTTCCTCTACCTTATCTGGCTGCTTTCTGATCCTCTTGTCTAGAATCTTTCAGCTGAGAGTTAATGATAGAGTTGATGTGTAGTAAGATGTAATGGCTCTCGTGGTATTCAGGGTCCATCAGGTGGCATTACAAAAGCATCATGTTCAGTGCCATTTGGAGCTCAGTGTACCCTGTCCTTCCTATCAGTACTGAGCATGAAGCAGCACGTTACCTGCTACCTGCCTTTCAGTCACAGTTCAATCTTCGGCAGCTCCAAATACTGAAAATAGAATGTTTCTTCTTGTTTTACCTTGTTCCTTTCATAAACCTTGCCCTGTGGTAAAGTGGGTGTTCCCACACTCCCCTGTGCTTCTTAGCTTGATTAATCTTTGTGTCTCTGTAGTTCCCACTCAGGTATGCCAGGATTTCCACACTGACATTTTCAATCTACGTGATTTTATCTCAGGAATTCCAAGGATCAAACCTGTGTTCTTTCAGGATTACATATCTGTGAAGGCTGTCATCTTATGTTTGTCCAAAGGGCTGAATTACAGCTTGAGGATAGTGTTGTCTTGTTAGATCTCAGAGTTATGCCTTAGAGACTCACCATTCCTCCCCGGTGTTTCTCCTAAGCCACTGTTCCCTTCCATCATGTTCAAAGCCCTGCCAGGCATGATGGCTTGCCTGAACTTCAGTGGTGTTCCTCCAGATGGACCTCCAGTCCCTTTCTCAGCAAACCCTGAGTAGAAGGGATAATTGTCCCACTCCTACTGACTCTTCAACATTCCTCTGTCCCCTCTAGATCACAGATGAAACTTCTTATGATCAATGTTCATGCTTTGACCCGTATTTTCTTTGGAATATGCTTCAAGGATGACCAGAGAGGGATTTAATTTAACCAGTATACCTCAACATTTTCTCACAATGCTGGGATTAATGTCCAAACATACTCATTCAATGCATATACAATTAGATAAAAGAATAGGTAAAAAGTTATGATTACACATTAATACACAGGAGGAAAACAACTTGATGAAATAATATTAATCAATTTAGTTTCTTTTTACCTGAATCTTATAATCTGGCTATTTATAACAAACGTGATTACTGTCCTCATTAATTGTGCTGACTTATTGTGCCTCCCTGAAAAATGTTTTGAACATTAAAATCCATGTCATATTAAATGTGATGACGGTAATGGGATTTTTAAAGATTCTAGTTTTCCTTTTAATTATGTGCATATGTATGTACACTGGGAGTTATGTACATGAGTCCAGGTCTCAGGGAGACCAGAAAGGGACATCAAATGCCCTGGAGCTGGAGCTATAGGTACTCATAAGCACCCCAGTATGAGTGTTGAGAACCAAAGGTGGGTCTTCTCCGAGAGATGTACATTCTCTTAACCACTGAATCATCTCACTAACCCTAGTAATTCAAAAATAAATTATAGGTCTGGGGATATAGCTCAGAGGTAGTGTATTCATCTAGCATGCTTAAGGCCCTGCACTGAAATGCCTAGTGCTACAACCACAACAAAGATAATGTATGTGTCCTATACTTGACTTCAGATGAACTAGAATATTTGTACTATGGATGTACTTATTAAAAGCATGCAACAACAATTAGATAATTTCATAAATATCCCATTATGTGGCATCATTATGAGTCCTGTCCAAGGAACCTACAAATCATGCCATTTCCATATTAATAGCTGTAGCTGTCAGGCAGAAGTTATTGATGAAGAGGATGTGCTATAAAACATAAACAGCTCTGGTGATATTTAAGGCTCAGCTAGAGGCATCACAAACTCATCATTTCCATGACACAATGTCCCCTTCCCTTCCTGCTAGAGCTGGCCATGAAAAGCAGCACACTGCCTGCTGGCCCACCTTTTCATAACAGCTCAGGGATGAACAACTTACCCTGTGCAGATTATAATGCTGCATGGAAATGTTTTCCTACTAAGACTAGATCCACTAATTAATAATGGGAATACTCAAGAAGCAATCAGCTCATACACACGGTGGTAAGTTGTTTCAGACGCAGCAGTAAAAACTGTGAGAAAACATCTGGTCCATTTGAGTCACCTTTTGCTAGCCATGCCTATAAGCGTTTAAAGATAACACTTGAGTCACTTTTCCAATCAATAGTATTGGGCTATTGGTTTAAGCAAAGAAAGATGCTTAGTCGCACTGTGTCAGCTACATCCCAGAATTCCCCATGTGTCACCCGTCACACTTCATTTTGGATCTAATGTTTCTTATCATTTCCATATGGCTATTCTTCTTTCAATATCTGTCTGAAACTCACCTGCTGTTACCATTCACAGAAAAGTGAAGCATATGCGTTGTCATGAAAGACAGACAGATACTCAACAAACTAAAAAAGTCTCACAAATGAACTGTGACTTAGAACAGGCCATGAGTCGCCATGAGAGCACCATTAACCACTTCCGTGGGTCTAGGAAAAGAGCTGAATTTTTAAGCTCTGAGGTCACTGAATTATGTGGAATCGGGTCTACTATAGTCACGACAAGAGCTTCTGAACCCTCCAGAAGAGGAGTACAAATTGAACAGAGCGGTAGTAAAATTTCAGTGAATTGTGGAGTAGGTAGGAGGCCCAGAGGTGTCCAGATGAAATATTGTGTGTCCCTCATCTGGTCTTCATCTGTTCTCTCTCAGGCACTGATGTGGCCTCTCGAGACTATAGTGCCGGTAGCTGAGGGGCCATTTTACACTCACCCATTGGGGTGTCTCTCTAACACTGCTGAGCAGTGAGCTCTTGCAAGCCAGATATCATCTTATGCTTTGGATCTACTTTTCCAGAGGAGCTGAGCTACCATCTGCTCCTATACACATCTCAATCACCTTTGCTGATACCGCAAGAGATGTGTGACCTCACCTCTGTTACCACAACATTTTCCTGGTTGGTTGATTTGATCTTGGGCTGTTACACATTCTCCTCTCCATCTGGATTCTAAGCCACAGTAGCAACAGTGCCTTTGCAATCAGCAACCGAGAAGGTTGCACGTAACATTCTCCCTGTGCACGGGGCTGTTCTACTTTTCTCACTTCCGTTTCTAGCTTGCGCTTATTTTATTTTATTTTTTTTTTGAATCATTACATTTTCCATAATAACAAACAAAATGTGTTTCCCAAAACTGTTTTTAAACAGTGATGATGAAGCTATTTTCTTTTTTTCCACGTGAGAGAGGTTTATTGTGGGGGCAGGAGCAAAGAGGGGGTGACAGAGATGAAGGGAGAAAAGAGAGAGAAGAGAGAAAAGAGAGGAAAGAGAGAAAAGAGAGAAAAGAAAGAGAGAGGAGAGAGAAGAGAGAGAAGAAAGAGAGAGAAGAGAGAAAAGAGAGAGAGCCAAAGTTATTTCCTTACACCAAAAGTTCAGAGAAAAAAACCTGCATGCTCTGTCCTGGCTTCCAAATGGACTCTTTCTGATGGTCTGGGCTCAGCCCTTCCTTATGGTACTTTATCCCCAGACTGGGAGCTAAAGGGATGTAACACTAAGTGTCCAGTCCGAAGCATCCAGAAGAAAACACAGGCTTGAGTTTCTCTTCTCACTTTTTTTTATTACTTTTATTTATTTATTTATCTATTTTTATGGTCCAGTTGTTGCCTCCTGCCCGGTCCCCCCTCCCACAGCTCCTCATCCCATTCCTCCTCCCCACCCTTGTCTCTAAGAAGATGTTCCCCCTACCCCACTGCCAGGTCTCCCCACTACCTGGGGCCTCAAGTCTCTGGAGGGTTAGATGTGTCTTCTCCTACTGAGTCCAAACTAGGCAGATCTCTGTTGCATATGTGTCGTGGGCCTCTGACCACCTCATGCGTGCTCTCTGGTTGGTGGCTCAGTGTCTGAGAGATCTCGGGGTCTGGGTTAGTTGAGACTGCTGGTCTTCCTATGGGGTCGCCCTCCTTCTTAGCTTCTTCAAGCCTTTCCTTAATTCAACCACAGGGGGTCCCTGACTCCAGTCCATTGGTTGGGTGTAAGTATCTGTCTCCTCTCACTCTTTTAACCACAGACAATTTTTCTCCAAAAGCCCTCCCAGCACCCTTAATCATTACCCTAATCAATCATTACCCACTAACCCTACCACTCCTTTGCATGGCTTGGCCCAGCGTCTAGGTATCGGGTCCATTAGAAATTGCAGTTAATAGAAACTTCTCCTCATCCTCTGAGTGATGCTGTAGCAACCTCCGTTTATCATGTCACTGCCAGTCTCAGAATACATGGTCTCCCTGTTCTCTTCTTGCTTATGCTAGGCTTTCTTTTTCAACAAGGTAGGAGTATATTTTCCTTATCCATCATTACATTATGTTCACTCCTAACAGACTGTGTATGTCTGCGCTCATAAAAGTGTTGCATGATAACTTATACTCTATAAATTATACTCCAATTTTTAAATGTTAATAAATGTACTATCCTCTCTTTTTATGTATTTACTTCTATGCATATTGACCCTCCCAGAAAGGAGCTAAATTTGATATAAAGCTTTCATCATAAATACATTTAACTATAAGACAGGCAATTATTTTTTATTTTATTAAATAAATATAGAATTACGGCCAATAGCTGTATCCATCTCAATTACTCAGCTTGGGAGAATTTTTAAAGAAGTGCTTTTTAGCACTACTCAGTGTAGCTCAGCCAGCCACACAGTCTACAGGATTGAACAACATTCTGATGTGGCTCACAGGTGAGAAATGGTATTTGTCTTTGAGACATTCATCTTCTGGCAAACATAAATTTGGTTTGCCTCTGTTGCTCTCTTCTATGGCTCCTAACCTTGCTTCTTGGCAGATCCTGGGCTAATTCTAGTGACTCAGCAGTACTATGAACCGAATCCTGTCTCTCTCACACCGCACAGTCACTTGCATCACTGATGCTGTAGATAAAGGGCGTTCCACCTTATCTCCTGCCCCCCTTTGAGCTACATCCTCAACATCAGTTTGTTGGCTTGACCGTTCCTCCTCTTCCCTGGGATGGAGAGAGCAACTATTTCCTCCTTACCTGAGAATAGTTCGCCGCATCTCTTCCATTGCCTAGCAACTTAATTTCCAGTGATTGTTGCTAGGGTCACAGGGGTGCTGGCTCTCTATTTTTCTGCAGGTAATGAATTTGGTGCCTGTTTTAGCTGCCATTTTAGCTTTCTCTTGAATTTATGTCAGACGGTTGCCGCCTGGCCAAAGCCCTCATTCTCTGGATCTCTCAAATTTCTTCTTTCTCGTTTTTTCTCTGACCAACTGTCTGCCTCTTAGTTTTAGTCAGAGAGAGGGACATTGTGATTATCTGAAGACCTATAGTAGAGGAAAACAAAATTTATCCCTTGGCTCAAGAGCTATTTAACCATCTGTTTCTGATCCAGTACCCTCGAGCTACAGGCTCCAATTAGATTCCTCCCCTCCCCCACTGTTGTCTTTCATCCCAAATGCAGTGAAAGGTCTCTAGCATAATGGAAATAGACCAAAATAAATGTCCAACTTCACCCATGGCTCAGTCCTGAGCAATGGATTAGGCAAGCCACCAGGTTTTGCATAAGCTCCCACAGTGACAATGTAAAAGGAAAACAGATCAAGGGTTACATTTGCTACTTTCTATTATTTCATGCAAATGCATGGTCTTTCAAGTATATCGTATATTAAATTTGCTTTTATGAGCTGTCCTGGAAACCTAATTATAATTTATAATATTTTTCTATGAAAATTATGTTCCAAAATACACAATTTACAAGTGAACTTCTGAAACAGCCTGCTCATAAGGTGTGAACAGCCTGTCCAGGAAATCATAACCATGCAGATTTTACCTTTTGTTTCTTATTTTTGTATTAAGAATAAACAGCGCAATTTTCACATTAAAATTTTCCCCTGTGTAGTTGGCCTTCCCTGAAAATGAAAAATACTTTACAGACGAAGAGTCCTTGGGGTCAGAGAAAGGCACAGGGCCTTAAAATGATATGTAAATCTGGACTCATTCTTTAGAAGTGGTAGCATGTTTGTTGTCTGCAAAAACCTGTGTGTATGATTCTGGTAGACATTTGTCCATTTGAGACACATCGATGATTTAAAAAAGAAAGCTTAGTAACACAAAGCAAGCCCTCAAACTGATACAAGCATATCCAGAAAAAAAAACAAATCCCAGGTTTAGGTCTGGATGAAGGTGACTATGGGGTTACAAAGGTAAAGTGTCCCATCGAGAAGAAAAGGGTGTCCAGACCATAAACCCGGCTTTGTCTCTTCCCAAGCGCATCAGAAGTTATGACTTATGTGAAGTCGAGTGACTAGGAGGTCAAGATGAACACCACTACAGGAAAACTTAGTGACTGTGTGGATCCTTTGCAGCCTGTGGGATTCCGTTTGAGTGACTTCTGCCTGGTCCACAGTCTTGCTTACTTAGCTCCTTCAACAGCCCTTCTGCTACATGGGGGTCAGCTAGTATCGCCACCTTTCATGCTATCTACTCTAGCCTCTTAGGAAACTTCATCATCAGCCTTTCCTGGGTCTTCAATTTTTGGTCTTTCCTGACTCTTTGAGATGGATATTTAAACATAGCAATTTAACCCCCAACCCAAGGAAGTTCATCTAAACTCTGTATCATGAATCATTGGTGTTCCCTTCTATGACTTTCTTCCTTTCTTCTATTTCTTCCTTCTGTGACTTGTGTTTGTAAACCAAGTAGTGAGTGAGGATGACATCCTAAGAAACAAACAGGAAGTTGATGGATATGAATAGAGGTAGCTGTCAACCTGAAACTGTAGTACATCTGTTTCCTTTGTGAAGAGATAATAGATAAGAGGGGATTAAGAAGTGCCATTAACCGTGGTGTGAAAGGATTCTCTGTTAAACACGCGTGCTGATGCAGGCCATGCCCAGACCGATATATTTTGAAGACTAGAAGCCATAACTCCCTTTCTCTAACCTGAGGAGTTGTTCACTGACCCTGAGATATTAGGAGCTGAATGACATGATGGGGCAGTGGACACTTGCTTGTACTCTTGGCTAGTATAATTCTGTTGTACTGACATTTTAGATAGCAAAAATACCCAGGCTAAGTCATCCTTTTCACCAGCCTGGACCTCAGTTCTCCTTTTCTGTTGGATCTGGTTTCAAGGCTATAGAAACGAAGTGAGATCTTACAATGTGTGTCAGGGCAGTTGAGACAGGAAATCAACTGCAGAAGGAAAAAGTAATGACTAGAAATTAGTTTTGAGACCTCTGACCCAAACACCTAGGCCAAAGTCTCAAACTTGACAGATAAAGCCACCTCTTCTCCAGCCCCAACAGTTCCCTTTCCTGTCTCCTAGTGAAAGTGCCCCTCATCTGGATTCTGCCCATATTAAGTCTACAGCAGGGAACTTTCCCTTTTCCATATGATAGGTTAAATAAGTTCTCTTTTATACCTAGTCGAGTCAAGGAGGTGTCACGGACATCACCGCTAGTTCATTCAGTCTACATGATTATGTTTTTGCTTGGCCCCATGAGTAGGACAGGGCAGTCCTCCATTCCAAGTCATTACATGCTATGAATTAGCTTTTATAACCAACCAAGAGTAATTTCCGCCAACCCAGGCTTTTGCTTCATAATGAGCAATTGGATGTTGCTCATCTATATCAGAAGCAACACATTTTATTGGCATTTTAGTGACATTGGGAACAGTCTATATCTGTTTAGTCAAGTACTATAGTCATTAGTCTCTGGTGGCTCCTGAGCACTTCAGAGGTGCAACTGAGTAACTTAATTTTGAACTGTAATTTATTTTGAACTGAAATTGAAGTGGCTGCTTGTGGATAGCAACCACTATAATGCATTTTACATATACTAAAAAGAAAAGCAAATATCTCTGGTGAGATAGATAGATAGATAGATCATTTGCGGTGTTCCCATTGCCTGTCTTGGCAGCTGGTGACATATGCTATGGATTTAGATAGATACTTATCATCTCCTGGAACTCCAATATGCTTTTCATCTAGCTTCCTGTGTATATGTATTGGCTTATGGTGGGTATGCAACATATTTTCTATTATTCATGTTTCTCAAAAACTCTTCAAATCCTACAAGGCCATGTTTTCAGTCTGATTTCCACAAAGCTTTTTCTTACCATCTGTCAGCATCCCTGGGGGGAGTGGGGTTCAGTGATGTTGAAATAGGTTTCAAAATTCCTACATTAAGTAGATAGGTAACATGTTTTTTGGGGGGGAGAATTGGGCTAAACTTCAAAATAAATTAAACTTAATGATGAGGCATACATGTAATCCCAGCTTTGGGGAGAATAAGACAGGGGGATCTTGTAGTTGAGGTCAGCCTGAGCATATCCTATCTCAAAAAAGAAAGCTAAAATAAACATCATGATAAAAAACCTACATTTTTTTTCAAATAAATTATGAGAGATAATAAGAAATAATAAAGAGTTAGGGAAATGTTTACCTCCCATCACCACCACTGTATACTCTTGTATGTATATGTCTTTTGAGAGTACTTAAACACCACTGTATACTCCCGTGTGTGTGTGTGTCTTTTGAGAGTACTTAAACACTGCTGTGTACTCCTGTGTATGTATGTCTTTTGAGAATACTTTAACACACTGTATACTCCCATGTGTGTACTTCTTTTGAGAATACTTAAACACCATTGTATACTCCCATGTGTATACTCCTGTGTGTGTGTCTTTTGAGAGTACTTAAACACCACTGTATACTCCCCTGCGTGTATGTCTTTTGAGAGTACTAAAACACTACTGTATACTCCCGTGTGTATACTCCCATGTGTATACTCCCGTGTGTGTGACTTTTGAGAGTACTAAAACACCACTGTATACTCCCGTGCGTATACTCCTGTGCATATACTCCTGTGCATATACTCCCATGCGTATACTCCCGTGTGTATACTCCCGTGTGTGTGTCTTTTGAGAGTACTAAAACACCACTGTATACTCCTGTGCGTATACTCCCGTGTGTGTGGTGTTTTGAGAGTACTAAAACACCACTGTATACTCCCATGCATATACTCCTGTGCATATACTCCCGTGCGTATACTCCCGTGTGTGTGTCTCTTGAGAGTACTTAGAGAGAAGTTGAGTTTGACCTTCATGAACAGCAGCATTCCCCTCTGCAGTTCTAAATTGAATCCCTTTCAGCTCTTGCTTCATTTATATTTCAAATGTGTTCCTGTTTGATGTCAAATCTCTTAAAACTAATTAAGTAATAGATTGCCCATTGAGTACATCATATATCTTTCAAGGTTAAGCAAGAATAAAACACTTTGCCTGGGCTTTCCATTGTGGACTCACTGGAGAGGGGGGGAAGGACAATTTTGACGTGATACTCAGCAGTAGAAAAAAAACAACCCTGTCAGTTAAAATTGCTAGATACAGCTAGCCTTATAAATGTTTTATAATCATTGTAAAAAAAAAATGGAAGTGAATTAATGGTAATTTAAATGTTCCTTGGGAAAATTCCCTCTTGCTTTCTTGGAAAGAGTCCCACCTTTGAGATTTCTGGGGAGTGAAGAGAGCCGTATCCTTGTCCTGGTTTTATAGAATGCAAAGCAATCAGTTTTGTTTTTGAGAATGCTAATATTGCCATTTAAGAGAGAAGTTGTTTAGGAAAGTGCTCCCCTTACCACCCGTGCAACTAGTTCCATTGACACTATTACGCACAGACAGCTGAATGAGTTCCAGCTATTGAGCAAAGTGCAGTACTGTGGGAAGGGGATGCATAATGAATAGGGGTTTGTACTTCCCGTTTTGATTATGAGGGGCATGGTCAATTAGATTTCTAATTACAGATGTGTGATGTTTGACAGTCAGTCTAGAAATATTGGTGAATCCAAAGCCTCTTGTGCTTGTGAGCACAAAACCGGGGGAAATTTCAGAGAAGGAAATGAAGCATTGCTCAGCTGTCTCCTCAGCATTTTCTGTCCTCCTTGTGTTCGGTGTTAGCCTTACTCTGTGCTCAAGCATCTGTGTACACTCATGCTCACCACTCAACATGGTGGGGTGGGGGACATTGTGTTTAGATAGGAAGGATTCTGCAAATGCTGGCCTGGGAACTTCTTAATCCTGATTAAGTCCTTCAGAACCCTCCACTGCATAGATGGAGTACATACTTGAAAGAAGGAAGGGTGTGTTGTTTCTTTGTTTATTTTCTGGATTTGCTGAATGGTGAGTAGATTGCCATTAAATTTTGTAATCCCTAGAAGTTTCTAAACTTTAAGAAATCTAATGGCTTTAAAATGTGTTGAAGTAAAAGCTCATGGGAAGTATGGTGAGGCAGGTAAAATATTCCCACGGTACATCACATTTTTGTTTATATGTATGCTTGTGTAACCCAAAACCATGTGCAATGAATCTATGCCAATGGAAACCAAAAAAATAAAAATAAAAATACACAATTTAGGAAAGTTATGACAGACATATTTTCAGTGATAGTTTGATTACAACTTCTATTTGAAGGGCCTGAGAAGTGGAGTCAGATTCTGCCCATTAAGTCTATTCTCTTGTGATAAATTCACATTCTTAGAATCTGAGTTCCTGAATGCTGGGGATAGAACACAGCTTTGAGCATATTATGCATGTCTTCTGATACTGAGCTAGACCCGCAACCCAAAACATATTTCATGTGTATTTCAGGGATGCATTGTTGCAACCAGAGAGAATTTTATGCTGGATTTGGGCATTAAAATAACTGCTATGCCACCCCAGCCAAACAAAACAAAACAAAACAAAACAAAAACCCCTAAAAAAATAAAAATAACTGTTGAGTCCTTGCTGCTCTTTCAGGACCAAAGTTCATTTCCTAGCACTGTGTACAATAGCTCACAGCTGCTTTTTACTCCAGCTCCGGGGAATCCTCTGCTCTCTTCCAGCTTCCACTGGCACCAACATGCAATGTGTATCAACACACAAACTCATTAAGTAATAGTTTTAAAGATAACACTCTTTCATAACGATTTCCTACTTTAATCAAATGGCTTGAAGACCGATTTAGAGATAAAAAGTCTACCTGTATTCATCTGTACCTCCTATAATGTGACATTACTTATATGATTGTCTTTCTATAAGTGTTTGTTTGGTATAGAAGAGTTAGGTTGGAGCACTAGACACTATCTGCAGTGTGTGAATGGTACAGCTGTGGTTTTCCCTGCTGGTGTTCCGGTGAACTTGTTACATTTCACTGATCTGTGAGTGCTACATTTTATACTATATTTTAGGATCTTTCAGCTGGAAGGTTACAATGCAACTCAGTGATGTCCATGTGTTCCAGGATTCTAGCCTACTGTGACACATCTAACTACATTGTTTTCACATCTGGAAGATTTAGTGGACTTACATCTGGAGCTGTAAAATGGATACCCACACAGTTGCTCTTGTTTCTTAATTTGAAAGATTAGAAGGCTATCTCCAAGTGTTGAGTCTAATTTTGTATCATGGTAACTCAATTGGTAACTTCCTTATGAAAACTATGCTTTCAACTGCTAGGTGCAAACTTTGAACTCTCGGAGAGGTTGAAGCCAGTACCCTGAGCTCTCCCAAAAATGCAAGACTGGCTGTTGGAGAACATCAGTGTGATGGTGGATCATTTTGTTTATTTGTTTTAGTGTAATCACAGTTAACATTTTTAATTTATTTCTTAATTTCATAGATATGTACTGTATTTGTGTCTGTTCCCTCTCCTCCATTGAGATCCCCAATCTCCCTCACTCCTTCTCAAATCCATGGCCTCTTTTCCTTAATTATTATCATTACATACACACACACACACACACACACACACACACACACACGAGAGAGAGAGAGAGAGAGAGAGAGAGAGAGAGAGAAACAAATATATAATTCAATTCAAGCATTCATCATTATGTACGAATCTGTGCTTCCTTTATTTTTATACACAATTAGTAGTGTTTTCTAGTATCTTCTAGGCTGTCAAATGTGTTGTTCTTAACATATCAGTTTTAACTACAATCTGACTTTCTACAGGATGTGGTTTGTCTTTCTTACTCAAATGGTACTGTAAGGCTAATAGAGGAATGTGTCAGAGCAGATCTACATCCATCGAGAAGTTGTGAAGGTAATGAGACAGCCCTAATTATTTGTCTGGGACCTTCAAGTTTAATGAATTCCATACCTCCTGCTGGTGCTCTGCAGTAAGTGCTTTGTGTCAGATGAGCACACATGCAGTTAAGATGCTGTGACCCTACCACAGAGACCATGACCACACATTTCCTTCTACTTTGGAATCAAGAGGCAGAATTACCCTAATTTCAATCTGTATTAAAGATAAGCAATTATGGCCTACCTATGGACTAATGAGCTCATGGCCTGAGTTCTGTCTACAGAATTCACAGTGGTAGTACAAATGTATAATCACAGCTCTGGGCAAGCAGAAACAGGGAGATCCCTGGAGCTAGCTGACCAGCCAGCTTAGTTTACCTGGTAAATTTCAGGACACTGAAAAACTATCTAAAAAAATGATGGCCAGTGCCTAGGAAACAATCCTCTAGGGCAGTGGTTTCTCAAACTTCCTAATGCTGCAATCCTTTAATATGGCTTGTCATGTTGTGGTGACTCCCCATCATAAAATTATTTCTGTTGCTCCTTCTTAGCTGCAATTTTGCTATGGTTATGAATTGTAATGTAAATGTCGGTGTTTTCTGGTAGTCTTAAATGACCCCTGTGAAAGGATCATTTAACCCCCCAAGGAGTTATCTACTCATATCTAGCTGTAACTTCACGTACAAATCCCCTCACACATAAACACACACACGTACACACGCACACGTATGTGATAATAAAAATAAGAATAGTGGTCTCACCTAAATTATTTGATATTGCTTAAAATTTCTGGCCATGACAATAGGCAAAATATGAAGGAGCTGTAAGCATTTGAACAGTTATTTTATTTCTGTTATTTTACTTGAATTTTTTTAGCGAAAGCAATGAGTCAACTGAAAAACAAGCCTGTAATTCATAGAATGTTGATAAATTACAAACAACTGTAATTTGTGATTATTTATAAATATATAAAATGGAGAGTATTTACAGTAACAACCCTATATAAAATATTTTGCATTTATTTTAATAAGATTTTTCTACCTGACCTGAGAATGAGCTGAAAAACCTGACACTCAGTGTATATATTTCAGTTCTCTATGATTTGACAGGTTTATTTCAATGATAATAGAAACTTCAAAAATCTCTTTTTAATAATGTAACCAAATATTTCTGAAGTATTTCAGAGACCTTGAGAAAGAAATGCAAACATATAAAAATTAATAAGAAGGTCCTGAGAAGAGTGAGTCCTCCAAGACATTTGCACAAGAATCATTATTAGGAAGAATATATTTATTAGCCAGAAATAGGTTCTGATGTATCCAGAAAGTAGTTATCTCAAAAGAATTATCACAGATTGTTGAGGGAAAGGAAATTGATCCAATATGTGGTATGAGAATAATTAGAAATCAACTGAACTTTAAATGCCACAGAGAAACAAATCTCAGAGAGGTGAGGTGGCCCAGCAGGTAATGGCACTTGCCACCAAGTCTGACCTCCTGAGTTGGATCCTGAGAATCAACAGGGGAAAGAAAAGAATTGACTCCTGTTAATTATCCTTTGACTTCCACATGCACCGTGACACTTACTTGCACATGCATGCATGCACACACACACACACACACACACACTCATGCACACACACATGTGCACTAAATAAATACAATTTTTAATTAAAACTATCTTTGTCTTTAGAGAACATTCAAACAAATTATCAACTCATTGGATGATAAAGCAAAAATTTAAGTTTCTCAAAATTATAAGAAATATGAATACATTTTTAAATAAAACTTCATTAGGATGTCAAAATGCTCCATACCTGAAGTTATGTAGCAGAATACTGCCAAAGATGAGTCTCATGTACTAAGACAGTAATAGCTGAGTGGCAAAACCCAAGTAACTGACTCTATTTGCAATATGGCTATAGATAATTCACAAAACAGAAGTCCTATTCATCAAGGAACTGTGTTGCAGGACCTGTTGCGGGATGGTATTTAAAAAGATGGAATGTACAGCACATGTTCCCGCACTATACCCTTTTTCTCTCATCCCTGGCGGGCAATGGCCAATCTGCTTTCATCTCATGGAGCTCTGAGTCAGAGCTCCACGATCTCTCCACCCAGCTTGTTAGGTTCCCACTGGCAGGTCACCAGCCCCATGCTTCAATACCCCCATGGCCTCTGTGGTGCACATCAGGCAAACCCACGCTTTGCTGCTGTACCTTTCTCTCTTGAACCCAGACAAGTGGTCATGTGAAGGAAAACGCAACACAAACTTAGTTCAGAAACAATAACTCAATCTCTGGGCGCAACAACTAAAACCTAATCTTGTAAACCTTAACAAAGTCTGATTGCTCTGGTGGCAAATCTTTGCGGATACGCCATACCAGGAGACTCTACTAGCTATATCTTACCTACATGCTGACCCCATTCCAAAAAGCCCTCTCTCTCTCCTGCTTCTCTCTTCTCCTCTCCAACCCAGAAGTCTCCCTGCATGCCCAGTGATTTGTTCTTTCCTTCATTAGGGGATTGATTCATAAGAAGTCAAAGGTGTAACTCACTCCTTGTCTGAACCCCCTCCCAGGAGGGCAGAATTAGCATCAATTTACAATCAGCCCCAGGGCTATCCACAACAGAACGAGAGAAGTTTTATAACCTTATAGTTTGTGTGTGTGTGTGTGTGTGTGTGTGTGTGTGTGTGTGTGTGTTTAAGGAAACTTAGATTCTTATCTTTTTAAATGCAAGCTTGAACCTGATCCAGTCCTCTGACACACATCAAAAGGAAAACATTCTGGCCTGCTCAGATAATTCTAGCCCTGGAGAAACAGATTCGGAAGAATACCTTGGGCTTTCTGTCCAGCTGCTCTAGCTGAATCAGTGGGCTCCAAACTCTGTTAGTGTGGAAATATAAAATGGAGCAGAGTTGAGGAAGGCATTTGTCATTGACCTCTGGACGGACACACACACACACACACACACACACACACACACACACAAAGTCAGAATTAGAGTTGATTGTCTTTGCTTAATACCATGTGAATGTAATTGGTGCTATTATAACTAGCCTCTGAAGAACTAGTGAACTTGTTCTACCAAAATCATGAAAATATACTGTCATAAATATGAGGAGTAATATTTCTTTTTAAATTGGTATTTTAATTATTCTTTGAGAATTTTGTATACAGAAGCTGATCCCAAGAAAATATTTCAAAATACTACACAAATGCTGTGGGTTTGTAACACCATATTTCAGAAACAATATAGAAAATCCACATGTGAAATATGATATATACACATATTATGATGTTAATATTGAAGATGGTGGCTGAGGGAAGGTAGATAATAATCAGAAAATATTGTGCAAATTGTATATACACTGTAAAGTGTAAAAAGTTGGTTATGGAAGAAAGACTAGAAACGTCAAGTATTAATTGACATCTGTGTTTGAATGCTTGCATCTGATTATGTAACTTTGACAATGAAAAGTATCTGCTGTGTGCAACCTCTTGTAAAATGCAGTTGCTTGTTTAAGTTACCACACCATCATCTTGCTACTGAACTGCCCACAAGGTTCTTAGGAAAAAGATGCTTCCTCCCACAACAAAGCTGCTCCATCCTCGAAAGAACTATTGTTTTCAGACAGAAAAAAAAAAAAAAAAAAAAAACACCTCTGAGAATTAGCAAAATTCCTGGTTTCATTCCTATCTCAGAAACATGGTCAAAAACCAACCCATTTAAATAGTTTCCCCACCAAGCAACTTTCCACAGCAGCTTGATTTCTCTGGGCCGTTCTGGGAGACAGAGACTCTCTGTGGAAATATGATGATTCTAAGGTTGCCATTAACAGGAAATCTCCTCCCCCAGTTCTCCAGCACCAGATGGTATTAGCACTACTGGAGCATGTCATGAGCCAGCCTGGGATAATGTATCATCTTAATTCATCCATTGATTCCAGTTGCGATCTCCATAGCAACCTTTCAGTATGTGCCTCTGAGATACTTAAAAATGTTTCTTACTAGGACTAACAAAATGATACATTGTTGACACAGTTGCCACACAATTGTGAGAACTGAACTCTGTATCCTCAGAAAATAAAAGGTGGCCAGACATGAATGTAATCCCAGTGCTAAGGAGCTGGAGATAGTGAATCCTAGACAGTGGACTAGTCAAATTGATGAGCTCCAGGATCAGAGTGAGACTATGCCTCCATTAATAAAGTTGACACCTGATGTCAGCTTCAATCCTACACATGAGAGGGATTCATGTATGTGCCTACACACTCACATACATGTGCCCACCCACATGTATGTCAACCATTCACATATACATACCATTATAAAGATAAGTATATATTTATAATCAACTGGGAAGCTGTCAGTTGTTGGAGTTAGCATGTTAAAATAAGTAGTAAGAATACTAAAATTAGTGGGACTGTTGATACTAACATGTTTGCAGTCATTCCCATTTGCTCTGCTCAGGGGATGTCTGACCACAAGCAGGAAGAGCTACTGATTCCTAGTACCAGAATAAACAGGAGGTATACCTCCCAGGGACTAACAGTCTGGGTGGAATACAGTGAGTTCCTAATGCTCGCACATAGTTTGGGCTGATTGTTGGTGTACTCTCATTTTGTATACACAAATACTCTGTCACCACCTATCAAAAGCAAGAGCGGGAAGGAATATAGCCATTCCTGGAGAAGCACACATCACCCCAGATGAACCCTCTCTCGGGATTGCTGGGCACTGAGACACAGTCTTCTTCATCTCTCCCTTAAGTTGCCTGCTTCTTCCTTGAACCAATGTTTTCACCCATTATGCTGCAAGTTAAAACAGAACTGTTACAACATAATGATTATTTCATCTTGATAACTTTTAAATGCACCATTGAAAAACCATCGTCCATGTTTTAAGGTATGTGTAGAAGGTGTTCAGGGACAAAGTTGAATGACATAGTTTGAAGCCAAATAACATGAATCTCTTATCCTTATCCTTGCTAAAGATCCAGAAAATTAGGTCATGTGGAAGGTGGAATGTTGTAAACTGCAAAGTTGGACACTCTTGCTGCAATAAGGTAACATGAGAGTCACATAAGCATCTGGGCATTCCTAGCCAACTCTATTTAATTAAATGGCTTCACTTTTTGAGAATTCCAATTTTTTTTATAATGTTAGCAGTGACAAACATGATAATTGTTTTGAGTTATTTAAATGGACGTTATTCAAACATGTCCCCTAATGGTGTCCACTGTTATTTAGTGGAGGTGTCATGGTACTTAACAAAGGAAGAGAAATACACAGGCATGTGGCGTTTGTGAGAACAAAACTCTTAGCTCTCATTGGCAACATCATTACTTAAGATCCCTTGGGCACTGGCTCCCTTTGCAGATAGATGCATGGTATATCTCTAGTGGGCCATGAGCCTCTCTTTGGAATCTTAAGAACAGATTTTAATATATTTCTCTGCAAATTTCCAAGCCCCGTGTGGTTACAGCAACTCCGTGGACGTGGCAAAGCAAGTGTGGCTCCCTTTCTTACTCGCTAACCCATGGTTATAAATGATTCCAAAATGTATTCTAGCCTTCTTAGAATTCCCCATCCTTGATAGGTATGCTGTTGTCAGCTCAAAGTCTGGATGTCTTAAGTGGGTCTTGTAATCCAATCCTCATCTAGGCATGCTTTCTGCTATATCTCATTTAAAATGCTACATGTACTCAATAGTGGTATTAGTCAAGGTTCTCTAAAGAAACAGAAATTATATATGAAATTTATTACAATGCCTGACAGGTTATGGTCCACCTATTCCAACGACTTTCTCCTGGTGGAAAGTACAAGAGTCAGGTAGTTGTCCAGTTCATGAGGCTAGATTTCTCATCTGGTCTTCAGTGTAAGCCAGAGTCCCAAAGATACAGGTTGTAATACCAATGAAGAAATGAACTTGTCAGCAGGAGTGAGGCCAAACAGGCAAAGAGCAAAGGCTTCCTTCTTAGAGGAAATTTACATAGACTGCCACCAGGACGTGTGGTCCAGATTTAAAGTAGATCTCCCCACTTCAATGATTCACTAAAGGAAAACCTAGCTACTTGAGGTTTAGGTAATTTCGCCCGTGTCAAGCTAACAACCAAGAATAGCCATCAAAGGTAGTCCATATTACAAAACATTAGGGCTTCTTCAACACTGTCCACCATTTCCCGTCATGCTGTGTCTCTTAAATAGAGACCTGAGCATCACTCCTCGGCACGGGCAGAAATACAGATGTAAACTCACTGGTCTTTCATGCTCAAATTGCTATATGTTGCAATCAACTGGTCTTTGCAAAACCTTTTTTAAATGTCTGACTTCTCAATGCCCAATAACTTAGTTTACCAACATGCCTCCTTCCCTGGCACTTCTCTGGCATGAACATATGCATATGTGCATAGTCTACACATGGATACGTGCATAGTCCTCGACACTTGAAGGAGCCTGTTCTGGAAGTTGCTTCTCTTTCCTACCATTTCTTCTATAATTTACCCTTATTAGGCATTTTCTTGTACCACTCACTCCTCTGTGGTCTTCCCAAAGTACATGTATGTCCAGTGATGTGTATCTGCTTGGCGTCGAAGGAATGACTGAGAAAAATAAACATGGACACAGCCCAAGCCAGGCACAAGATTCATGTTTAAACATGCCAATAGGTTCTGAGCACTTGGGGAGGCAGCCCTGCCATCAGGATTATTCCCACATTCCTCCTGTGTGCCCTCTTGCTTTTATTTGCTCCTTTATCAGATCACCTCTGCCTCTGCCTCTGCCTCTCTGCCTCTGCCTCTGCCTCTGCCTCTGCCTCTGCCTCTCTGCCCCTGCCTCTGCCTCTCTGCCCCTGCCTCTGCCTCTCTGCC
>JADRCH010000066.1:1665587-1700738 GCA_019843965.1 Rhynchomys soricoides | reverse complement strand
CTCTGCCCCTGCCTCTGCCTCTCTGCCCCTGCCTCTGCCTCTCTGCCTCTGCCTCTCTGCCTCTGCCTCTTTGCCTCTGCCTCTGCCTCTGCCTCTGCCTCTGCCTCTGCCTCTGCCTCTGCCTCTGCCTCTGCCTCTGCCTCTGCCTCTGCCTCTGCCTCTGCCCTCACTCAAGGCAGTGGTCCTGAGAAGGTTTTCATTCACCCACTATATGTTGACCTTGACATGTGTACCAACTTTCCAGCCCACACTGACAGACCAGCAGGGTGGATTTTCAGTGTTCCTATTTTCTTATTCTTGTGGATCTTCAGGATCACAACCCTACATGTTGTCCATGGCAACTGCTGTAAGGAATGGAGTCTTATTTACAAAAGCAGCATTAATGAAAGGCAGCAGCACCTGCAGCTGTGCCCAGAGCTCCATAGCTCCATAGACAGCACTTGCCCAGCACCCACGAGACTCATGGGACTGGAAACACCTTGTTCTGGAAACAATGTTTTTGCATCTGACATGATGATGATGATTTTTTTGTAACAGGTAGCACTCAAGTGTTGTCCACCCAACCCCTGTTCATCATTGCTAAGTGAAAGCACAAAACTGGGCAGCGAAGGGCAGAGTGTGTCTGAAGCTTACTCTACATGTGCCTCACTGCACGTTACAAGCTGCTACTGATCCTTGATGTTCCTTCAAATGACTTATCTTCCCATGGGGCTTTCATGAGGTAAAGCCTAATTTGCACAGTCTCTTATATACTGTGTCTCAAGAATTGTGAGTTTAAAATTTACTTTATTTATTTGTCTTCAAGTCAACACAGAACTTTGTAAGTTTTAAACTATATTACTGACTCTCTAAAACAGTGATCATTACTAACAGTATCTTCAGCTATTTTTTTTTTCTTTTCATTTAGGAGATATTTGTGTTTTAAAATGTCTCTAATAGAAACAATGTGTTTAGATAGCTATTGCACGGAAAAGTGGCATACTTAATGATAATGTATTTTTGTCTTTCAAATAACTGTAAATTTAAAAGGCCTAAACCACAAAAAAATAGTAAATAAATTGAGAACTATGTTAATTAGCTGGATTTAATAGATTATTTTACACATTATGTATAGATCAAAATATCCAGTTGTGTCCCATCAAATTATGATTTGTTGATAAAAATAGCAATAATGCAAAAGGAAAATGTAGCTATAAACTCAATGAAGTAGTATAGCATATTCTTATATTTAAAATTGCATACAACTTTATATTTTGTTAACTACAAAAACTGAATTAAAATGTAAATTAACGGTGTATGCAGTTTTTCATTGCTATATTTCAGTTCAAAGTAACTTATAAATCTAGGAAGCATTGGGTAAAACATGAAGCTGCTTAAAAAACAAAACACGAGTATATGTGGCCATAGGTGAATATTATCACAAACATTTTAATAGGAAGTCTTTATTGAATCATGTTCTGAACAATGTCAATATTGGTTTTGCCTTGAATTTAGTAACACAAATAGAGACAATATTTTTTAATCTATAGCAAGGCTACAGATTTTATTAGTACACAACCTATATCTTTATTTTTGTCTTTTTCAGTAACAAATTCCAGAATTTTGTTTCAATTTCAGTGTTAGAACTGGGGGTGGGGGGCATTGACAAGAAAAAGTACTTTTAAAATGAGTTTCTGAAGGTGAGTTTCTCCTCCATCCATGTTATTCTGTTAAATCTCCAAGTTTTTACATCAGCATTTGGCCCTAAGTCATGGAAAGTCTTTCTTATTAATGAATGCATTGAGTTCAATTCACTAGTATTTTGAAAATGTTCTCCAAACAGAAGCATCAGAGTGCCCTGTACATGAGGGCATTCAAATTCTGGCTCCTGGCTTTGTTGCTCTTGATTTCTTTTCAGCAGTCTTTACTGCTTTCGGGCACTTGACCAATATCGTAAAGGAGTCCTAGTTTCACCACAACGCTTCCATTTGTAAAGTTCTACTGGATAGAGGTGTTGCTAACAGCAAGCCTCTTCCACACACCCATAAAGCTGCCCCATCTTCTTGACTGCTATGTCAGTCTTTCCTCAACTCCTGTATAGAAATTGGTTTCCACCATGGATTTGACTTAATTTCCCAAAAAGCCATTACTTGTGGGCAGTTCCACAGAGCTGGAATATGCCTCAGTTTCAGTGCTGCTACAAAGTATGGCTTCCTCAATCCTTCATACTTGGATGGAATGATTGCAAAGTTGTCATGCATTATTAACTCTACTTAGCTGATGATTTTAGTTTTGACCCAGTTTCAATAATTTATACATAATTTGGAGAATATAAGAGAAACATATTTTAAAATGAGATCAAATATGAATTCTAGCCAGAGTTGGCCATGCCCCAGTCCTGAAATCCAAGCCAGGCCCTCATCCAATGCAGCCATTTGTCTGCATCATGTGCCAGAGAAGCCGTATCACAGTGGCAAAGAGCTTGGCGACAGTTACTTACTTAACAAATCGCAATGGGACGCCTCATAGATACGGCAGCACTGACTGACCAGCCTGTGCTTGGTGGATAAGTCATCAATGAAGACAATCTGCACCAACAACAAACATGAGACATTCTGGATAACATCAAGATTGCTTTTGCTTTAAATTTACTATGTTATACGGGTGTCTATTCACCCTTCATAAATAAGCAGATTAAGGTATCATCATTTCCTGGTATTCGTTGTAAATTCCTACCTTCAATGAGAAGCTAATTTGTGTCTTTGCCTTTCTTCCCACATTACTTCTATCAGTTCTCTTGTTTTTTTAATGACACAAAATGAGGGGATTATTAAGCAAAGGAGTGAGTTATTAATTAAAGAAATGTGAGGTTTATTGAGAAGTAATAATATATACTTATGTTTAAGTGTGGGAGTTGAAAGAAGACACTTTAAAAAAGGACAGTCATATACTCAAAGAAAACAGATTCCTCAAAAGACTCTCATGCTAGATTTATGGGCAAATGTCAAGGGAAGAAAGGAATATTCGTATTTTGAGTCAAACCATGATTTAGTGTCTTCTACAGCATTAACCTCATCTCTGATTGGCTGTTGCTACATGACCTCAATTTTACCTAGTGCTCCAACTAGGGGAGACTTGCCCTGCATTTTCCAAACAAATTGTTTTTTCTAAATCTTCACTTGGCTGCCTTCTCTTGGTATCAAAGTCACTTGGTCTCAGAAGCAACAAGTACGTTACAACTGTCATAGAAGTTGGGAAGATCAAAATATGCTATCTTTACCATGTTCGCCACAGTTCTGGTTGTTGAAATCTTGGGCTTACAGGTAAGTGCATTGCAGCAATCACCTCTGCTAATAGGTGAAGTGTTCACTAATTCCTCTAGGAGCTGGGTTAGTGTTCTCAAGAAAACAAGTTGCAGTGGTTATCCAGTGATGTGCTTCTGGTACCCCTTTGAAAGGTGTGTTTGGGTAAACCATAACTGTTGGTCTTAAGGCCTGATCTATGTGCCTTTTTTTCCCCAAATCAATGGGCTTATCACTCTCTTTAGAATCAAATAGATTTTTCTCTTCCTTCCTTCCTCCTTTCCTTCCCTCCTTTCTTTCTTAATTACTATTTTAGATAATTTCCTTGTTGCTTTGGCCAAGTGTTTGACTATCATTTAAGGAAAAAAACTCAAAAATTTAAGAGGAACATTCTACACAAGACATATCAGCAGGGGAGCAGGGGAGGAAAGAGGATCTGGGAAGCAGGCAGTTGGCTGTTCCTATTGAATATACATTTGGGAAGTAGACCCTACAGGAAATACCAGAGGGCTATAAAACATCAAGGCCTCCTCGTATACCCCATAAGACATAATTATGGACCCACTTCCGTTATCAAGTGTCTATCCCAAAGGGTCCACAACCTTCCTAAATAAAAGACCTATTGACCAACTCATGAGCCTGTGGGGGTCATTGGTCATTCAGATATCTCCCTCCATCCTCCTCCCTCCCACTACCTCCTCCTCCTCTTCTTCCTCTTCCTTCTCTTCCTTGTCCTCCTCCTCCTTCTCCCCTCCCCTCCTTTCACCTCTCTTTTAGGACCAAACCCAGAATCTCCAATATAGTAGGAAAGTACTATAGTAGTACTATAGTAGAAAGTACTATGCCATTGAGATATATCATCATCCGAGAATAAAAAAATGAAAAAATAAAGGTTGGTGTGGAAGATTGTAAATGTGATCCTGTGGGTAATAAATATGCTGAGGATCACAAGTTTCCTCTCTCAACCTTAGGAAAGTTTATAAATTTGAGTTTTTTGATGGCCAAGGAGGAAAAATTATGTCTCAAACTAAATGTATGATTGACCTCTCTTTGCCTAGGTATTGTCCAGGTTATTCACACCCCCTTCATCTCTGTTCTCTCTCTGTTCTCTCTCTCACTCGCTCTCTCGCTTTTTCGCTCTTTTCTCTGTAATTTCTTCTTAATGTCAACTCTGTATGTCACTTCTAGTTCCCCTTGGTTGTAATTTTGTGATCCAAGAAATTGGTGTCAAACCTAGAACCCAGATGCCATTTTGCATGTCCGGAGACATCACCTCCTATAGTAGGGTCAGTGCGAACACATTGCTACAGATCATTCTGTTGCTGAGGTTGGAAGGGTGCTCGGGAAGAAGGACAGTGTCCAGAGACACACAAGGCAGGGAACTCAAGTCATGCTTCCCTAGAAGTTACACAGAAACTGAACAACTTCAGAAGAGGGGAGAAAAGAATCCTGCTGGCTGAAAGCCTTTGAAAGGCTAAGCACAGTGTGATGCTATTAGATTGAGCTTAATGGAGATCACCATGGTGATGCTGTGAGAAATGAGAGGAAGGATGGAAACAGGGTTTTTGGAGGCTGTTGGGGATGCCCTTGAAAGAGATATGGTACTTAATGAGGGAAAGGGTAGTGGACATGAAGATGATAGATCATTTTAAGATATGATTAATAGTTACATATGTACTACATGGACTGGGAGGATTTTAACTAAATGTATATCTGGCTTTCATAATTGGCTATTCAGAAAGCTTAGATAAGGACTTTACTTTCACAATAAAATTTAGGTAGAAAGAACACTTAGAAATATGCTTGGAATTTCAAGTCTCAGACTAAACACAAAATTCACATGGGAACCATGAAAGTTATAGAGATACATAAAAAACTAAAGGCAAATTTTGTCTATCATTATTACATTATCATACATTGATGTACTAAGTATAGCTAAAGGGTTATTTAAAATTAAAAAGTCAATTTCAAATATACATCCACAAAGAAAAACAATATTGTAACTTTTAGTGCAGAGTTTGAATGAAGGGTAGTTTTTCTAGATACTTTCCCTTTCTAAATTAATATACTATAATCTTTAAGCCACCAGGTTCTTATTTAATGTATTTCACATAAGAGTAATCTACTTTTAAATGTTACAACTGAAAATAAGACTTTTCATATACATGCTCTTTATTCAAAATTAATAGAATATTACACATGGAAGAATATTAATAATAGAATATTAATAATAGAATATTACACAAAGGAAGATATTTTTTTTCTTCCTTTGATTTTGTGGATGCTTGAACAGAAGTCTTCAGGCATGTTCGGCAAATGTTCTCAATGAACTAAACTCCTGCCCCAAATGATTCTTCTTGTGGTTGTTTGTTCTTGAGAAAGGGCCTTGCTGTGTAGCTCTGGCTGACCTGATACTCATCATGTCCAACAGGCTAGTTTTTGAACTCATAGTGATCTGTCTTCTCCCTCTGTACTGCTGTATTAGAAGCATGAGCTATCACACTTGTCTCCCAAACTGTTTGCTGGAAGACAAGAAAACTACATTTCTTAGAAAGTTATATAGAAATAAAACTACTATTCTTTGGTGTTTCAAACCAAATACCAATCATAAAAGTTCATACAAGAATAAAGGTTCAGCAATACTTGCTTTATAAAGTAGAATGATTTTGTAGAGTGATCTGACATGTACAGAAAGGTTATGCATGAAGTACAGCCCTAACAGAATCTCTTCCCTTGTGAATACTTTAAACTATTATTGACATCTTCTACCATTTGGTTCACTTCTTGCAACTTAGGAGCCCACATGGATTCATTAATTTTCATTGCACTTTGTAATTTACGTTAGTGTTGATTCTGTTATATATCATAAGGGCTTTGTCATACACCCACTCTTGAAGCCCTGCAGTCTTCAAAATCACTCTGTGCTTTATCTGCTCATCTCTCTGTTTGCAGCAGGGTCCCTAAAACTCAGTGATAAGCTCTCTCCATTCTTTTCCTGGTACTTGACCAGGACATTGCATAGTTGAAACCATAAATTTGTGCATTTGAAGACTAACTCTGTTTTATTTAAAAGCTGAACATACTCCTCTGTGTCATTTTTCATTTGTATTCTAAATGGAAAGATTGATAGCTTATCTCTTTAAATAACTGAATTATATTTCATTTTGTGAGTATACAACTGTTTGCTTATCCATTTATCTGTGGAATGGTACTTTGATTGCTTTCCATGTTGAGAAATATGAATAACATTGCTATAAATCATGTTCATGTACAAATTTTCTATAAGCATAAGTTTTTAACTCATTGGTGTCTTGGGGTGCAATTGCCATGTGTACCTTTGTATGTAAGTGCTAGAGTGTTTTCTAACATGACTATATAAGTCTTCCAAGGAATGCTAATGGTTCTTCAGTTTCTAAGATTTTATTCAGTTCTTCTTGTGACTGTCCAGTGTTTTCAACTCTATTTGTTGAAGAATCTGTCCTTTTTTTCAATAAATTGCCTTTGCTAGTTTGTCAAACATAAATTGACTTCATTTATATAGGTATAATTCTGAGTACTGTATTCCCTCCGGTTGATTTATTAGGCTGCTCTGTTTCAAATACTATGTTCTTTTTCTCACTGTAGTTTTACAATAAACTTGAAGTTCGGCCTTAGATGTGATCCTTCTTCAATATTGTGTAATGACAACTCTGGTTCTTTTGCTATTTATTAGTTCTCTAAATGGATAAAAACTATAGGATGGATGTATTAAAGGGGAATTCTTTGGATTGGCTCACATACTACAGCCTGGGTGGTCTGGCAGTGACTGTCTTCTCATAGGAGAGGCCAGGAATCCCTAGATATCCAGTCCAGAAGGCTGGGTGCCTCTGCAGAACTAACATGGAGCTTAAAGCCTTGAGCATTTCTGAGAGCCAATGGTGAGCCAATGGCCTTCAGTCATCATTGGAATCCTGAAGAAGCTGGAATCTTATATTAGCATAGGAATACAGCAGCAGAGTGCATGAACTTGCAGACAGGGTAGATGAATGTGCCAGTGACATTCAAATGGAAAGAAATTATTTTTTTTTCTCAGAACTTTTATCTTGGCTTCTACCTGAAGGTGTCATCCACATTTAGGATGGAATGGGTCTTTCTTCTTCAGTTACCCCAATCAACAAAATTCCTATACTGCAGGTATACCAGCAGTCCCAGGTCCAGTCAACCTGACAACTAAGATTCTTCATTATCACCTTGTGTTTCACATAAACATTGGAATCAGCATGTCAACAGCTGTAAAATAATATGCTGGGTTTTAATTGCGTGTACAAAAACCTAGAGATCAAGTTGAGAAAAGATGAAATCTAATTAATACTGTCTTTCTTAAAGTCTCTGTGTTATGTAGGTCCTTGATTTAGGTCACCAGAGCACACTGTGAGTTTTATGAGTGGGTTAAAATATGTCTAAATGAGGAGAGATTTGAACCTTAAACTTACTGGTTTGAATTTAAACTACCACTGTTTCAAAAGATGTCTTACCTAGTTAACACTAAAAAGTATGAAAACATACCTCTCTAGAGGTCACACTGAAGTAAATACTAAAACCACATCAAAGCCAGCAGAAATTGTAAGGAAATGATTTCTTAAATATTTTTGTCCGTAAGTACATTGTCAATGATGACAAGAAGAACCTACTTTCGAAAAAGTTGCAGTTTTTACTTATGATAAAATAGATCTGTGTGTATATAACACTCATTACCTAAAAGGATTAGTGTAGTAAATAGTATTAAAAATCAAAGCCCGGGGGAGGGGGAATAGAATAGGGGGTTTCCAAAGGGGAGACCTAGAAAGGGGAAAACATTTGAAACGTAAATAAAGTATATATATATAAAAAATCAATGCCCAGGGCATCTTCCCCACATTAGATGATCTATGTTCCTGGATTAAAAACACATACAGCCTTTATTATTTTTAAATATGCCTTATGCAGCGAGGAGCTGGTCAGCTACCTACCCTTGATGCTGTTGGGATCTTCTTTCCTATCAATAACCCCAAGATATTACTTACTATTTACTATGTTCTATCTGGGCTACTCTTAACCCAGTTGGACAGCCCTCTGGGCCATGTTCTCTTGGCCCTTAGCCCATGGTGGCCACTACAGCTCCCTTCTTTCTATTCAAAGTCCTCTCTCTAAGCCCTCAAAACCTCAATCCCACCTATGTCTCTTCTACCTAGCTGTCAGCATCTTTATTCACCAATCAGAATTAACTTGGGGGTACAGTCCCTGTAGCAACGTGAAGTCTCCAGGTCTTGGGGCCCACACTTAGCATTACAATTGACAGTAAAAGAGAAGACTTTAGCAGATTAGAAAATAACTTACTATGATCTCTTAGGCTAACTTAGCTTTGAGTAAACGTGAAACCATAAACATGTGCTTCAGTTACAGATTTGCTCACTGAGAACATGTGGCTTAGGTCTCACGGCATTAGGCTTTTGGCATCTTGTTTAGAGTGGAGGGAAACATCCACATACTAACACATCAGTTATGGAAGTTTTCCTGGGTACTGTGATCCTCCCAGAATCAGTGTTTTATCTGGAAAATATATTATGTTTCTAACACAGATAAGGATCACTCTTACTAAAAGAAGAAAGGGCAAAGGGCTTTTGACATTTTGCCCAAGCAGAAAGGCAGTGGTGAAGTGTTTTCTTCTCTATGTAGGCTTACCATTACATACAAACATCATCATTGAATGAATCTTCATGCCTGTTTTTGAGTACTATGAACAATTCCAAATGACTGGACAGGTGTATGGTGATGGCCCTCTATGTGTAGTGAGAAATTTTTCTCTTCTCTGGGTAAACCAACATTATCATCTATGAAAACCCCACTGAAGAATTCCAGACCTTTAAAACACTATTTTCTTTAATGCATTCAATGGTAAAGACTTGATTATCTGGTCCACCAACAAAATGTTCTTCTGTACATTAATAAATGTAAATAATTCTTCCACCCATGGTAATGCTAGGGTGGCTGTGGGTTGTGCTCTTCCCCGAGGGTTTTAGTTCAAGTGCTTAATGCTGTTCCATGAACAGTACAGAAGTTAATTTAGGTCATGATCAATATGAACAATTAAAAAGCTGTGCAAAGTGGCTAAGGCTTTGAATTCATTTAATTATTCCAAACCCACTACAGGAAAAAGAAAAGGTTGCTTTTTCTCTGTAAGTTTTTCCCCAATTATTTCCAACACTTAAAGAATTTCCTTCTCTTTGTGCTCTACAGATGTGCTTTGTGTAAACCAGTTCTATTAGTCTAAAAATAGATGCCTTGTAGAATATTATTAACTTTTCTGCATGGGCATTGGTGCACATTCTGTGCCATCACTCTCTACAGCAAGACAAGAAAATACCCCCAGGTTTTCTTTCTTACTGGGGCAGCATTCTGCAAAAATAAGAGGAAATGACTTCTTTGATCACAGTTGATGTTAAAAAGAGTACAGTGTTTTCCACTCATACTGGGAGATTAGAGGCAGAATCCGTCTTATAAGAATGACGTAAGCTTGCTGTGGTTAAAGTTACGACTTGTGAATCCTGTGTAAAGGTTATTTGATGTACAATTTAGAAATCTGCATGGTTCCAAAGACTTCTTGTTTTAACCCAAATGTTGCAATTCACGTATCTGCACATCTTATGCAGAGAAGAGTGGATGGGTAGATGTGTAATCTGTGCACAACAAGAATTAAGGAGCCTAAGGAAAACAGAACAAACCACAGGGAAGTGAAACAATAGTATAAAAATAACTGTAGGTCTGTATCAGAAATGTAACTTCAACATTCATTTGATGGTTGTTTATGGATATGTGTGTGTGTGTGTGTGTGTGTGTGTGCACGCACGTGTGCGTGAATGTACATGGATAGACATATATAAATAAATAATGTATGTGGGAATTTTCTCTTTCATCCGCCATACTCATATAATTTATGAACTCTTTTTTTTTCAATTTGCCTGTTGAATTCACATTCTTTTTCTCTTAAAAGGATAAGAAAATAAAGACAAAAACAAAAACAACAAAAGCCCTCTTACAGTCACCCTCTATCTGAAATTTGTGTGAGTTCCAAAGGACACAGAGAAGGGCTGAGAGCATAGAAGAGCTTCCTTTGACCCTGTGACTGGGCAGGATCTATGGGTTTGCCTTTTCTAAGATTTGCCCCTGCTCAATCAGAATCTTCTCAATGGAAATTCTCATGAGTCAGTTTGATTAGTGAAGCAGAAGCTTAGGATTTTGACACAGTCCAGGTGTTACAACATTGCTCAAACATCGAAATGATCCTGGCTCTGAAAACATAAGCACAAAGGTAAAGTCATCTTTAAGCTCCTTGAGTCTGCCTTTGGAAATTTATGAACTCTTGATAAATTCTTCTTCATAGGTATTTACTTCCTTGACTTACTACAATGAATCCATCCGTGGCCATTCTATTTTGTGATCTAATTGAACTACTCTGTTAGCGCTGTTAATAAAAGTTGCTTGCTTGGTAGACATCAAGGTATAGGAGAGTAGAATTGCTGGCCTTTGAGTTTGACTTCTATAATTTAAAATATCAAGAATTTGATTAAGTTGGTTTTTTTAAAGATTTTTGTTTGTTTTTTGTTTGTTTTGAATAACCTCCATTAACAGTTTGTGTTTCTGTGACTCTCACCCACTGCCCTGGCAGAGACTTGTTTATAATTGCTATTTTGAAGAACATTACTGTGATTGAGTTATCTGAGCTCTCGCCTTCCCTTGTCTACAGGCTTCTCTAAGCATTGGCCTCCTCCTCTTTGTCTGTATGAAGTGAGCCCAAGTGATTGACATTCAAGTCATTTTGAATTTGTCATCCAGACAGCAGCCTCAGTAAGGACAGGCTATTTTTTCAGATTTTATTTTTTTTCATACAGTATATAATGATCTAAAATATATTTCTCTTCCTTAGCTCTTCCTAGGTCCTCTCACCTCCTTACCTACACAGCCTCTTCCCCCTGCCACCCATACCTCCCATCTCTCAACTCTCCCAAATTAAAATAAATAAATAAAAATTAAACAAAAAGCCAATAAGACAAAAAGTAGCAAAACAGAATAAAACCCATGGAGTCTGTTTTGTGACTGCTTCTTGTCATGGGGCCATCCCTGGAGTGTGGTTTATATACCCAGTGACACTCCATCAGAGAAAACCAATTTTCCCTTTCCCAGCAGATAACAAATGCAAACAGCTTCTTAGTTAGAAGTGGGACTTTGTGTCTAATTTCCCTTTGCTCTCTGGGATTTTTCTGGTGTGAACTTGTGCAGGTCTTGTGCATACAAAGAATATCACTTTTAAATCTCACTTACTGCCTATTCATTATCCCACAGTTAGCAAGCCATAAACACAATCCAGAGGTGCTGGTGAGCCAGGTGACATATAATAATCAATTTAGTGAACATCATTTTTATTAAATCTTTGCCATCTTAATGGAAAGGAAGCCCCATTACATAAAGCAATTTAACAAGAAGAAAGGGAAAGAGAGTTTTATCAGAAGGCATATTTTATAGATGCATGGGTGTGCCCAGAATGAGTATAGTTTCAGCAAAGTGCTGTTACATCCCAGCATGCTTAGCATTCTTAACAATGACAGTACATTTTAGAGCAATAGCAACTGAAAGGAATTTATCTCTCCAGGTGGTCACTGATATGGGCTTGATTGGAAGGTAAACACAAGTGAGTGATTAATGTTGATGGAGACCCCTCCAGGGTTATCTCCTGGTCCCTAGTGTCAAAAGCTGTCCACAGCTTGTCTTAGTTCTCCCAGGTAGAGAGGGAGCCATGGAGTAGACTTTGTATTTGTTAAGCTTCTTTCAGACAGACAAAGATGCTGAGATTTCTGTATCTGCTTCTTCCTGATTGCCCTCAGCCCAGCCCCGCCCAGCCATTCAAGTATCAAAGAGACATGTTTTAAGCTATCATCTTCTGGTGTCCATTACTGTCTTCCAGAGAAAGACACAGCAATCCCTGTGGCGTGTGTATTTTCTCCATTGCTGACTTATACATACAAGTAAATCTCAGCTCTCTGCTGTAACCACATGCCTCAGCAGCCTACTCTGTGTTTAAGCCCCATATAAGGTTTTGTCGATCTGTATACCGTCTCCCCCTTCACTGGGTACACACACAATTCCAGGCTAGAACATGCATGTGTTATTGCTGTTTCTTTTAATGATCATTACATCCTTCTGCTCATTGGCAATATTGCTACAATGTGCTCACTGTAAACATAACATAATGCTACAATGTTCTCAGTGTAAACAGAACATTATTTATACCAACTGCTGGCAGATGATAGATATGTCTGTTTATTGGAACACTGGATAAATATAATCAAATGAAAAATGAGAGTAGAAAACACTAGATACTTTCTAAAAAGGAGACCAAAAAGGGTTCTAACAATAAAATAATAAAGTAAATTAAAGGTTGCAATTTGTCCAGATATGCTACAAAGTTGTTGTAAAATAGGTCTATGAGACAGTGTGTTCCATCAAGGTAGAAGATTCTTGGTGTTGACATCCACTCTCCCATCAGAGGAAATGACTGCCACGCTGTCTCCTTTATGCCACCATCATATATATGTCAACCAACTGTGAAATTAAAAGTGCCTCCCACTAGCAGTTGGATCCAGTTTGATAGTTTGTATCTTATCAAAAAACTGTTTCAATGCCTCTCTGGTGACATTTCTATGATAATTGAGAGCAGGTTCCCAAAGCTTCAGGAAGCAAGCTTGTATTCAGTTGCTACTCACTCACCCAGTGTAATGCTGCCAGGAAATCAGCCCATCCATCCTGTGAGCAGAGGTCTTATTCTTTAAAGAAAGGAGACTTAGTTTTAATATTCCATTTATGAATATAGTAGGCTGTCTTTGTTTATTAAAAAAGGGGTAAGCACAAAAATTCCCAGCCACTAATAGTCTTACTAATTTGAGTCAGATTGTTAAGGAAATGTGAAATTATCTATCTAACCTGGAGAACAGTAGAAAATTATTTTGTTCCTACTGCCCATTCATTGACATTCTTGCTTTTGACCCGCACAGCAGCCTCCTCACCAGGTTCGCTCTTCTGGTTGCTTTCTAGACCTTAATACACACCCCTGTAACTGTCACTGGCCAAAAGCAGTGCTCTGAATATTTCTATCTTGCCTTGCCAAAATAGTTTGTTTCTGAAGACCGTTTTCCAGTAACTCTTTCAGGTTAAAAGTGACGTCTCACTCAGCTTGCATGTGAGGTACAGATGGGCGTATGTAGATTGGGTGGATACATGTAGTTCAGAGAATGTTGGTGATGAAGGAAAGCAGCCATGTTAGTACCAGAAGGGCCTTTGTGAAGGAGGTCTACATAGTCTTTGTAATACTCTTTCAACTTTCCAATCTATCCAAAATAAATGGTTTTATACGAAACTTTAGCAATGTGTCATACTCCATAATAGTTCTCCTAGGGGTGCCAACTCTTCTGATTTCAGCAGCTGATTGTGGTATTGACATTGAGTTAAATCTTAAAGGTACATACTTTCTGATAGTATAATACAAAGAGAAAATCTCAATACACAGAAACTTTAGAAACTATGATGTGTTGGAGGAGGATCAATACTCTCTCTCTCTCTCTCTCTCTCTCTCTCTCTCTCTCTCTGTGTATACTATGCAGTTTAGGCAGATGAGGGTATATTGGTCACCCTGCCCCGGGGCACTCTGTAACAGCTGAAGCAGAAAATGATGGTGCACAGAGGAAGACATTTCTGATTTATTCGGTGGACAGTGAGAAACCACACAAGACTCTCAACTACAATGGGAGAGAGCTGTGTTATCAAATCTTGACAAAGCAACTTTTAAAAAGAGAAAGAAAGAAAGAAAGAAAGAAAGAAAAGAAAAGAAAGAAAGAGATCACATTTCAAGGTATAGTCACTCATAGAAGGGAGCCCAAAACAGCAGGAGCTTGACACAATTGGTCACTCTGCGTTGACGGCTAAGAAGGAAAGGGCAATGAACTTGTACCACCAAGCCTCAGCTTGTTCTCTCCTTTTATATGGCCCAGGATTCTCCACTCAGGAGATGGTCATGCTAGCAATTAAGATGGGTTTTCTTATGTAAGTTGTTGTAATCAAGACACTCCCCAAAAGACATACCCAGAGGCCCATCTCCCTGGTGATTTTGTCAGGATGAAACACTGATCACCACAACCATAGAGGAGGGACTTTATCTTTAGGGTACACATGGTTGCTTAGTGAGGAAGAGCATGTGCAAGGTATGGGTTGTGCTCTTGTCTGAAGATTCCCATTCCTTGCTATGGAAAACCCAAATTCCTTAGTTCAGAATAGAGTACGTACTTATGAAGACAAGCATGTGTGCAGGATATAGCACCGACTCTCCCTCACTTTCACAAACACTTTCACAGTCGGTGCCAGCATGCTCAGCATTCAGACATGTACACTGATACCTAGGAAGATGAAATGCATCCCCAAGTCATAGGTGGCCTAACTAGAAATCACACCAATGGCCGCCTCCAGGATTTTCATTTCCTGTTCTCTTTAGCATTCACAGCCCATTCCCCAACACGCACATGAAAGCCTTATACTGACTACACAGCTCTGCTCACGCCCTCACGTGTCGTCGTGTCATTAGGTTCTTCCCACCTAAAATCTCTCTATCCTTAAATGACACTCCTTTGTGAAATTCTCTAGTATTAATCTTGCTTGAAATTGTTCTTCCCATTGATAAACCCCTGGAATATTTGTCTTTATTTATATGAGCACACTGTCGCTGTCTTCATACAAACATCAGAAGAGGGCATTGGATCCCATTGCAGATGGTTGGGAGCCACCATGTGGTTGCTGGGAATTGAACTCAGGTCCTCTGGAAGAGCAGCCGGTGCCCTTAACCCCTGAGCCATCTCTCCAGCCTTTGGAATATTCTTCCTGCATCGTTCATATCACCCTTCCTATTTGGACATTACTGGGAAGATAGCGTAATTGGAGTGTAAGCTGAGCTTCAGACAAGATTGTGATCTGCTTCTGACATAGGTGCTGTGTGACCTGAGTCTCTTGTCCCATGCTACGTGAACTTCAGTTTTCTTAATTAGAATATCAATATAAGGTCAAGCGTGGTGGTGTATGCCTGCAATCCCAGTAGTTTGGGAGGCTGGAGCAGGATTGTGCTTGAGAGTTCAAGGCCAGAATCCTGGGTGTCAGGCTACCCTGTGGGAGCATAGTCATTGTGAGACTAAGATCCTGCCTCCTTTAAAATAAAATAAAAAAAAGATTATCAATATAATATATTATCTATAGGACTACTGTAAAAACAGATGATCACTCAGAAGATAACAAGAACTAAATAAACCAATATCTCCAATGAAGTTTTAAAGCTAAGGGTGAAAAAATAAAAACCTTTCAAATTGGCTATTTCCATTTTCAGATACTAATGACTATGGTTTAAACATATAAGACAATGTCCTTGCCTAATGAATAAATCAAAGGACTTGTATGTTGGCTTGAGGTGGATGCAAAGAAAGAATTTTTTTAAAAAAGAATAGTGAGAGTGGCCAAATATGTGTTTGATGGAACTGTTGAAGAAAGAATTAAAATTGATGAAATTTCAATTCATTGACAAAATTACTAAGTATTACATCTCCATAGGATGGTTGTGAGAATTTGAAGTTGAAATGAACCCTGTATGCTATGGCAAAGGATATGTACTGGCCATTATAGCACCGTGACCTCAACAAAGTCTCGCCCCTCAGTTCCTCTGGCTTTTACAGAATGGGAATGATGTCTTCTATAACTATCACAGCATATATGCCAAAATATCCAGAATTCAGTGAGCACTATCAATGAGAAAATAATAGAGGTGGTCATGATGATTTTAATACCAAGAATTTTAACTTCAGCAGAAACTAGCTTGTAACTGCAGGCTTTGCAGATTTCATAGAGTGGTGAACATTTTCTCCTGGGAACCTTGTTAGGAGCATTATTTTGACAACTGTTAAGTCTCTAGCGTCATTTAGCAAAATGCATTGCACCTTCAGATAGTCCCCATGAACAATGATGACCTCTCATTTTCTGCATATTGGCAATTTTATGTCCCAGAATCCCCGCCAACTTGTAGGTTAGAAAAAAAAAAAAAAAAACAGATCTATCCAAGAAATAATAAGCTTGTCAATTGCCTAAAAGAATTAGATGTTTTGCTGGCATTGAGGTTCCTTCTGCACTGTAAGTGTGGATGTCACTTTGGCTATAGGTACAAAGTGGCATTAAAGGGAATCCATAGGACTGGATAGCATGGTAGTTAGTGGATGGAAGGCTAACTCCTTAGGGAACTGCCAGGAAGGCATGTGCTGTCATGCTTCCCTAGTGGTCAGATGTCCTGCCATGATCAAATGTCTATATGACAAATGGAATACTGTAATGAGTTCTGTAAATATAGCTTATGGCTCAACATGAGCCACCAATTCCCATATGTGGTCTTTTCTAACTGGGTCTTGTCATCTAGAGAGCCAGGACCTGTTATAAAACTCCAGATCCTCTATTGAACAATGAGATAGAATTATTGTTTAGGGCTGTACTGGCTGGTTTTGTGTCAACTTGACACAAGCTGGAGTTATCACAGAGAAAGGAGTTTCAGGTGAGAAAATGCCTCCATGAGATCCAGCTTTAAGTTATCTTCTCAATTACTGATCAAGGGGGTAGGGCCTCTTGTGGGTGGTAACCATATGTGGGCTGGTAGTCTTGGGCTCTATAAGAAAGCAGGCTGACCAAGCCAGGAGAAGCAAGCAAGCCAGTAAAGAACAACCCTTCATGGCCTCTGCATCAGCTCCTGATCCCTGACCTGCTTGAGTTCCAGTCCTGACTTCCTCTGGTGATGAACAGCAACGTGGAAGTGTAAGCTGAATAAACCCTTTCCCCCCCAACTTGCTTCTTGGTCATGATGTTTGTGCAGGAATAGAAACCCTGACTAAGACAGGGGCCAATGTCAAAAAAGCCCTTAGTAAGGAGGTTTTAGATGTCTCTTTGGGTTCTGCTCACATGTGTTTTGTCATGTGTTGATCTCTACTCAACAGCAGCCCTTTTCCCAAACAGAGACTCTTTGTAGATACAACCTCCAGGGAGTTAAAGGAAGTGGCCACAACCTATGATAGTTGAATCTGTTTTCTTACATAGCTGGTAGCATGCTAAACTTCTTAGTTACCCTGTGCTTATAATTTGTATTGAATCTTCTGAAGCATAGTTTCTTAAATGGTAGGGAATGATGTTACATGGGAAGTGAGAAATGAATGTGGAGTTTGCAAAAAAATCATATGATTAATCCTCCATTTCTCAAGGATTGCGCTGTGCCCCACTTGTAATCTTAACTACAAATGGTGCTTTACTGCCCATTTCAGGAAATGGCAACCACATATTTCTTTTTAAACATTGTTGTAACCATCTCACAACCCTACCTTCATTTCAGAAGGTGGTTCTGACTACCTTGTCATGACTACCTTGTATCTGTCTTTATGACCACTTTTCAATCATGCCTATGCTTTAGGAGGCCATGTCTAATTTGTTATGCTTAATTATGTTCCACTACTATGACCCCCTCCTATTTTGCCTGCCAAATCCTCCATTTGGGAAGCACCCTACCCATGAGCTATGAAAACCTTGTCTACCTTACATCCATAGCTGACTTCTTAAACCCTGCCTTTAGGGGACGAATCCCATATAGACTAATAAAAAAGCTTGCTTTAATTATTTGTCCATGGTGATTTGGGTTGGTGGTCTTTCTCCTTGTATCTTTGGGATTAACAGACATATTTTCCAGTAATCTCTTCTGCCATCTTGTACCTAGATATTTCTGAACTATCATTCTCAGTGTAGGAGATATTTGAATGGAATTGGTGTGGAGATCTTTCTGAGGAATTAAGGATGAGGGGGTGTGATGGTTTGCATATGCTCATCCCAGGGAGTGGCACTATTAGAAGGTGTGGCCTTGTTGGAGGAAGTACCGTCACTGTGGGGGTGGACTTGGAGACATTCCTCCTAGCTGCCTGAGGATGCCCAGTCAGTCTTCCACTAGCCACATTCAGTTGAAGATATAGAACTCTCATCTCCTCATGCACCATGTCTGCCTGGATGCTGCCCTGCTCCCACCTTGATGGTACTGGACTGAACCTCTGAACCTGTAAGCCAGCCCCAATTAAATGTTGTCCTTTATAAGAGTTGCCATGGTCATGGTGTCTGTTCACAGCAGTAAAACCCTAACTAAGACTGGGAGTCTAAAGAATTAGAACAAAACATGTAGGTAGTAGCAAGCCAAGAAAGTAAGGGAGAGTGTGCATACATGTGTGCACATGTGTATGTGTCTGTATATGTGTATGTCTGGGTGTGTGTATGTGTTTGTGTGTGTGTCTGGGTGTGTTTGTGTGTCTCTATATGTGTGTCTGTGTGTGTGACTGCCTATCTGTGTATCTGTGTGTATGTATATGTGTGTGTGTGTTGTCCGCATCTGTGTGTTTATACATCTGTATGTGTGTCTGTGTGTCTGTGTGTGCATCTATGTGTGTGTGTGTGTCTATGTCTGTGTGTCTGTGCATCAGTATGTGCATCTGTATGTCTGTGTGTGTGTCTGTGTGTGATTCAAACACAAGGCACATGCATTAGTCAGGTATTAACTGTGAAAATGCCACTGTAAGTGGGACCTCTTGCTTCGCATCAGAGTTAGACCTTACAGGTCTGTGAGAGGTAGAAAAGGGGAAAGTTGTGAAGAGCATGGATCAGTGGAATAGTCACTCCCTACCCCGTGTTAGGTAGGATGCAGCCTTCAGGGAGAGCTAGGCGCTGGTGTGAGGCCCTGGAAGGATAGCTTGTAGACAAGTGGGTGGGACAGCCACTGTAAGAAAACATGTCCTGGATAGTCTCAGGGAGTCCACATCCAGGACTTAGTGGTGAGCCTGGTACTGCTTTTGATCAGTTCCAATGAAGCTAAGCTAGAGACACTGAACAAGAGAATAGGAATAAAGAGGACATTGATCTGTCCTTTGAATCCTCCTCCTCTTCCTCCTCCTCCTCCTTCTCTTCCTCCTCCTCTTCTCTCCCTCCCTCACTCCCTCCCTCTCATTCCCTCCCTCTCCCTCCTCTCTCCCTCTCAATGGTAATATAGTATAAATGGGAAAGAAGACAAGGTACTTTTTGTTCTGGCAGATCTGAAACCTACTTTGAAGAAGTTGCGCAGTTTTGGATAATCTTTATTTCATATATATTTGGAATATTAATTGCATATAATTATGGGCACAGAGGTAACATACTACATGTGTAGACAATGTGTGCCTCTAAGTCATTCTGATCCATGGCTCCTATGACACATGGTACTCATCTAAGAGCATGACCTCTGCCGGGTTTTATTTTCCAGACCTCACCAAAGGTTTGTATTTTAGCCATGTCATCTGGCAATGGAGGAATAAGTAGAGATTTTTGGAAAAGAATCTTTGAGACTCTGCTGGTTGGATGTATTATATATTAATAGCATTAATGTTAGAAATCTGTAAGCAAAAATGGAGTTAGAAGTGGGAAGGCAGGTAAAGGCAGCCACTGTAGCATCACAGGAGGATAAAGATCTAGATGGAGCCATGGCAGCAGAAGTGGCCAGAACCAATGAAAAGAATAAAATTTAAAAAAAAAAATGTGCCACAAATTTAGCTTAAAATCTGAGCCCTGCATGGGAACTTCAGGCTACTGAAGACTGCTGAGAGCCAGAGAGATCATCTTCCCCTTCAGTTGGTTATCAGATTGTCATCCCTGGAAACATACCTATGAGTGACGTTGTACTGACTGAGCAGGTTGTATTTAGGAATGTGTATATAGAAATTCATATGCAGGTGCTGGAGAGATGGCTCAGCGGATAAGAGCACTGACTGCTCTTCCAGAGGTCCTGAGTTCAATTCCCAGCACCCACATGGTGGCTCACAACCATCTGTAATGTGATTTGGCACCCTCTTCTGGTGTGTCTGAAGACAGCTACAGTATACATAAATAAATAATTCTTTAAAAGGAAAGAGAGAGTTGGTTCTCACTTTAAAAAGAAGTTCATATGTGCATGTGACAAGAATTAATGAAAATAGATCATGAATTTGAGGGAGATTGAGAAGGGGTACATGGGAGGAATTGGAAGGAGGAACGGAAAGGAAGAAATGATGAAGTTATAGTATAGTATAAAGAATAAAATATAAAATAAACTCTTAACTGGCTTCCATTTACAAATTTTGAACTGGACAACCCCTCATTCCATAAGACTGAATGAATTTTCTTGAGAACTGAAGGGTCTCCTGAGAGGCCCTGCCAGAGCCCTACAAATACAGAGGTGGATACTCACAGAACCATTGGTCTGAGCGCAGGATCCCCAATGGAGGAGTTAGAGAAAGAACTGAAGGATCTGTAGGGGTTTGCACCCCATAGGAAGAACAACAATACCAACCAACCAGACCCCCCCCCCCAGAGCTCCCAGGGACTAAGCCACCAACCAAGGAGTAAACATGGCTCCAGCTGCATATATAGCAGAGGATGACCTTGTCAGCCATCAATGGGAGGAGAGGCCTTTGGTCCTATGAAGGCTCGATAGATGCCTCAGTGTAGAGGAATTGAGGGCGGGGTGGCAGGAATGGGTGGGTGGGTAGGTGGGTGAGGAAACACCCTCATAGAAGCAGGGGGAGGGAGTGGGATAGGGGGTTTCTGGGAGGGGGAAACCAGGAAAGGAGATAACATTTGAAATGTAAATAAAAAAAATATCCAATAAAAAATGAAGGAAAAAGAAGAAGAACTGAAGAAACCAGGGGTGTAATAAAAAGAACTAATATAGATTGGCGATTTCAATGTTACCTTCCTTGTAACTGTTAGAAAAATGCTTTTTATCATGCCAGCAAAACCTGTTCTATCAGGCATTGTCTATTGTCTCTCATTGTCCCAATTTCATGGAAGGTCAGGCAGGTACACACTTAGCTTGGACCTGGAGACGTGGAAGGTAAGCATGGATAATTCCATTTTAGTTTGGCCAATTTTACCCAGAGCAGAAACTCTGGTTACCTGTAAAACCAATAACAAACCAATGGTTACCTGTAAAATTGATTAACACTAATAAGTAGCGATGGGTTCTGGGGCTCTTTCTTTATATGAGATGAATCTGTACATCAATTTCATGAGCCCTACCCTTCTAGTAATAATGGAATTGATGACACATGCACACACGCATGCACGCATGCACGCATGCACATGACAAGTTGACTTGTAAGCATTCAGGTTTTAGAGGAAACTACATGGATTCCTACTGACAGTATTCTAACAGAAATCTTGAAATCCATGTGGATCAAATTAATGTGATGACATACCCAGTCTTTAAGTGCACACTCCTGTTGACTCATTCACTCATGTTATCCCATCTCCAGGCTTCCTGGACCCCTCAGGGTGATACTCTCCTCAAACCTCAGAGAAGCACTAGCCTTTATCTGAGTCCTTCCTCCAAAGAATTGGACTCTGTCCCTTCTCGTATTGATTGGCATTGGCCCTTGATTCCAAGGGAAAGGATCTGAGTCTCCCAGTTTCTGGATATGAAATTTAATTTCATTCACGATATGTGTCCATCATAATACAAGTATTCCACTCACATGCTTCAGATCCTAATTGCACAGGCTTTTATTTCTATCTGTGTAAAAAGATTTACCTTAATCAAAGCAGTCCATTATGGATCTTAACATTCTTCAAGTGCTAATGAAGTGCACTCATAACTTCAGTAAATTTTTCTTTAAAGTGATCCTTTCCAACAGTGGAATGCCTTTTATCTTTGAAAAATAATTATACATTGTTCTCTAACATTGCAGAAAAACATATCATTCTGCGTGAGAACAATTGGGGAAGTTTCGGATGTGGAGCACTTGGCCTGGAACATTGTAGGCAAGATGGCTTCCATCTTGAACTGCTGTATCTTTGACCAGTAAGGAGTGGTGACATTCACACTCCCTGCTCTCTGTGAAGGCAAAGTGACTTCCACGACTCGGACATGGGTTATGCTTCTTTCCAAGAATATTTTTTTTCTAATTCTTTTGTGCAAAAGCAGCTGTGGTTGCTATGCCAACAGCTCTGTTGCTATGGGGGAAGCTTTGAGTGTTTGCCAAACTACGATTTGTTATATCAGAGCCCTTATGTTCAGCAGTTGACATTTTTCAATGTTGAATCAGGCTGTTTTATTTTAATTTGAAGGGTAGTCTCAATAATGTTGATCTGCTTTGAAAGAGCTGATATTAAATATAGAAGAATTCCACTACTTACCTTCTCAGGAAACACTAAAATCCCAAATGGCCTATGGAGGAAACACACATGTCTGTCAGAGCATAGTGATATATTTAGAAACTTGCCTGTGTGCAAGGCATATGACTCTTAGGTCATAAGATTTGGAGAAAGGAAAAGGGGTGGATGTTGGTATCTGTGCAGCTATACTAAAATATTCAGAGAAATTATTTCAAATTGGAGGTGGCTGTATTCTGTTAAATTCAATGACAATTGTCAAAATCAGCACAATTGCTGACATTTGGGGTTCATTTTCCATAAACGCTGCTCTCGCATGTGTCCCAACAGAAATAACCTTTGAAACACAAGATCCAGGAGCTCCTGTACGCTGCTGCTTAGTCAGTAAGCTGTTTAAACAGGACAAGACACAAGTTTGTAACTTTTCCAAATAAACGCTCAGAAGTGGGCTCACGAAGAGAATGTGAGTAAGCCGGCTTAACATTGGGTAGTTGAGATTTTATTACTTAGAAGCACATCATGATCAGATTTCATAGTCATCTGTTTCCTATGGCATTTGTACTCTTCAATGCCAGCTAATACTGGAAGCTAGGTTTATAAGCAAATGTGACATTTCCTTAACATTTATTTTAGAAAATAATTGAACCATTTTCTGAAACACTTATTATCAACTTCTAGTGAGTTTGCTTTTTCATTTCAGTAATTCCTCATGCTCCAAATACATTTCATCTTTCACATTTGGGATATTGCATGCATTTGAGTTACCCTGAATACAGATACAGTTTAACATTAATTTCTAATATTTATGAAGGATTTTGTTTTGTTTTGTTTTGTTTGGGTTACTGTTGATCAAGTTCTCTGCTTGCTTTTAATTAAAATGTTTTTGTTTGGTTTTGTTTTCATTGAGCTATATGTATCTTTGTATATTCTGGATCTTAATCTCCTACCATCTACGAGACCTGAAAATATTTATCTACCGTGATTTAGAGTATAACTCTTTATGTGATTTTCATAAAAATTCCTCTGAGTATTAAAGGAGACATATGTTGAGGTTTGATGTGTTGTTATACATTGTAATGCTAAATACTGGTACCCAAGATCTGGTAGCCTCAGGGATGAAGAAATCTTCATATACACCAAATGATGCTATGTAACCTTGCTCCTTAATTTAAAACTATTGGTTGAATAAAGATGCCAATAGTCTATAACTGGGCAGAAGAGAGGTAGGAGGGGCTTCACTTCCCTGGGGTTGGGGTCTGAGGAGAGATCATGAGGAGGAGAGGACACAATGGGGTAGGTGGGCTGTGAGACCATGGCCATAAGGCTGGCCGTTTGGAATGAGAGTGGCTCAGGTAGAACATGGCAAGTTATATCTCAGGGAAATAAACAAAATAGGGGGTTGATATTTGCCCAGCTCTAGTGCTGTTAAGGCTTATTTATTGTAAATATAATGGTTTTGTGTTGTTTTGGGGGGAACTAAATGATCAAAGGTGGAGTAGAAACCCTCAATTAATTTTTACTAAAACAGACATATGTGATTTACCATAGTCCACAGTTACCAACTTTAAGGACTACTTGCACAGCTACCATTACCCATGTGAACATACCATTATCCTGAGCGTCAGCTGCATTTCAGTATCAACTTCAGCCCTCAAGTATGGTTTATAAGTAATAGAATCATTTGTCTCCATATCTCAGCTCTTTTCCCTGTCCTTTTTTTCCATATATGTCCAGGCTTGTGGTACTAACTTTTGTATTTTATTTGTATGTCTTGGTTATTCTTTTAAAAAAATCATTCAACCAGTTTTTAGGTTTGTTTTGATAGCTGACAGCTACTTCTGAGATTGTTGGCTGAATTGTTTTCCCTTTATTTCAAGAGAATTTGTAATTAATAAAATGGTGTTAGGATAATACCTTAAAATCATGGCCCACATAATTCATCATTGGTTCATCTCATTATGCTAATTTTATGTCAACTCCACGGAAGCTAGCATCTTAAGAGAGGAAGAAACATTGGACTGGAGGCTATCCTGTAGGTTAGTGATTGATGGGGCAGAGCCTAGCCCATTGTGGGTGGGGCTATCCCTGGACTGGTTGTCCTGGATTCTATGATAAAGCCAGTAAGCAGCACCCCCTCCATGTCCTCTGCATATGCTCCTGCCTCCAGTTTCCTTCCTTTTTTGAGTTCTTGTCCTGACTTCCTTCAATGATGAATAGTGTTAGTGAAGTGTAAGCCAGATAAGCCCTTTCCTCCCCAAGTTGCTTTGGCCATGGTGTTTCATGACTAGGAGTGACCCTGACTAGAACAGATTATGCCATACCCTTCCTCATTTGAGTTATGATTTTACTTTGTTTTGTGGTGTTCTTAATTATATCCTGGGCCTTTTGTTTGTTAAATCAAGGGCCTCTGTATTTAAAGGGCCTCCTTTATTTTGGCAACTACTCTCTCTATTCATGGTTAGCAAGCAGGGGTCTATCCTACTTTACTGGATGTGGCTCTATAGGAGGTTTAGTCTCCAATGTCTTCCCTTTACTCACCTGGGACTGGTATTGAATTGGACCTTGCAGGTCAGGCTCTGAACACCTATCCTGAGGGAGGCTCCTCTGAGATCTGCAGGGGCAGAGGTTGCTGAACTAAGCTACTAATTGTCAGAAGTTAGAATTCTACTGAAGAAAATTTAAAATGATATCTGAAAAAAAAGAATCGTGATGTAAAGTAGCTACAAAATAACAGCAACAAAAATGGAAGGGACAAAGAGACTGCCATTACAGCCCTCTCTTGCAGCCAACCATCGGACTGAGCCCAGGGAACCCAATGGAAGAGCTAGGGGAAGGACTGAGGAGCTGAGGGGGTTTGCAACCCCATAGGAAGAACAATAATATCAGCTAACCAGACCCCTCTGAGTTCCCTGGGACTAATCCACCAACCAAAGAGTACACATAGAGGGAGCCATGGCTCTAGCCGCGCGTATGTAGCAGAGGATGGCCTTATCTGGCATCAGTGGGAGGGGAGCCCTTTGGTCCAGTAAAGGCTCAATGCCGCAGTGTAGGGAATATGAGGGTGGTGAGGCAGGAGTGGGAAGGTGGGTGGGTGGGGGAGTACCCTCATAGAAGCAAGCGGAGATGAGAGGGAGTGGGGGTTTGTGGAGGGGAAACCAGGAAAGGGGATAACATTTGAAATGTAAATAAATAAAATAACCAATTAAAAAAAATGGTCCCTAAGAGTTTTCCAAGTGTGGCAACAGATGATGTAATAAAGGGTCCCTGAATTCCTGTCTGTAGTTTTGGCCTCGGGAACAAACCACTGCACCTCGTTTTCTTGACAGTAACAGTATTGCCCTGTGGCTTGGAAGACAATTTATATTAAAACATTGACACTGGGAAGGAAGTGTGATCACTCTTCTGCAGTTGTGAGCACAGAAGAAACCACATAGACTAAGTAATAACAACACTCATTGCTTTTGCTTGCTAAGGTTTACAGTTTGCTTTTACATGGATACCCTCCCTAAAATGTCACTTCTATACTTTGTCCAAGATAGGATCATAGCAGGGACAAATAACACTCAGTATCTAGCTGTAATTGCTTGAAAGTCATCCGCACTTTGTCTTTTCTGAGTGGGACTATTACATTTGCTCCACAAAGGCAGTAAATAAGAAATTCATTATAGATGAAAATGTACTTCTGCAGAGCACAGTAGAGGGTTATTCAAAAATGTATCTTCATTCCAATTCAACATTCAGGAAAGTTTATAAGCAAATGTCAAGGGTTATGGATTTGCAACAGAATTGATCATGTCTTGATTGTGATATATTCATATATATTTTGGGTTCAGACACTTTGCTATGGCTGCAATTGACAGAGACTGTCCCACTGGCCTTTGGTGTCACTCTTCAAGGGGCAGTCTATGAGCCATTGCTCTTTGACAGTTACTGAATGACAGACTCAGAATAAAGCATTAACATTGAAGAAAATAATGCATACTGTGTGATTAACTTAAATATAACAATTTAATTTTGAAAATCATTGCAAAAATTGTGTGAGTTGACACCATGAGGTATTGTAGTTAGTAAACAGTACTTTAAGTTGTAGTACTTTTGTTTTTTATTATTAAAGGCTTTAGGGTAGACTGATGGTAAATGTTACCAGCCTTAGTGACCAAGCACTTGATTTGATAACTGAATTATACTAATGATTCTGGGAAGAATGAGATTGTATGTCATTTTAGAGACCAATTTAGATTTTATTATTATCTCTCTGACTCTGAACATGTTGTACAATCAGTTATGTGACATTTTAAAGACTAAATCAATTTGAGACATTTTAATTGTAATTGGGGATTTCAGATTATTTACTTAATTACTGTTATAATTGACTTAGCACAAAAGCTCTGGAGAATGATTTTTAATTGTCATAGAATAAAAGGAAATGTTAAAATGTTGAGTTTGCCTAAAGTAGCTTAATGTCAGAAGAAAATATACCTCTACGTGATTTTATTTCACTCTTGCAAGCAAGAACATTTCTATCTTCCCATTGGTTCCCTGTAATCCCTGGATCCACACAGTTCCTTTCACTATAACACCTGCGATTTGACTGTGGGTGCAAAACCGTAGAAATACCATTCTAGTCAGCAGCCTGCAGAGACAGACCCAAGAGGGAGGAGGCGAGAGGGTATTCATCAGGGAACTGACTTCCAGGTGACAGAGAAGTCCCTGCAAGCTGGGGACCCTGAGAGCTGTATGTGTGGTGCTCAGTGCCAGAAACACCAGGAGCTGATGCTCAGCTGGAGACAGAAGCTCTACAACCCCAGGTGGCTGTTGCTGTGTGTTCTGGAGGTCACAGGTCAAAGAGCCTGGAACTGTGATGACCAAGGGCAAGAGAAGACGTATACCCATGCCACAAGATCAAACAAACTGTCTTTTGCTTGTCAAAACCTCTGCTGGTTGGACAGTAGCCACCCATGCTGAATTCTCTCTTCACCCTTCTGACTGACACCTCCTTTACTGGTTCTCTAGATAGTCCTTCATTCACTCAGGCAGATGCCTAACATATAAACTAACCACCTCTGAGGCACCCTAGCTCTGGATCATCTGGAACCCATAGATAAATTGAAAGAAATTTAATTCATAATATGTTAGTGCTTGAAAACTGCTTCTTACCATTATGATGCTAGGCTGTAAATCTGAGTGAAGATGGAATGTTTTCTATGCCATCCACTACCCTACCTCCAGCACCCAAAACAGTGTTTAACACATAGCAGACACATAATAGGCACTGAATGGAGGACTGTATTTCTTTAAACATTGTGAAAAGAAGGAGCCTTGCAGGCTGCCCTTGTTTTACAGACCCAGATTTCCTGCCAGGCCGCCCTGCTGTACACTAGCTGTATGTGTATACTTTGTCCTCTTTCCTGCTCCCTGTTATTTTTACCAACTCTCTATGAAATGAACAGATTAGACTGACGAATGGTAAACTCCAAGCTAAAAAGTGTTCAATTCATTGACTCATCAGTGATGAACAGTGGGAGTTTAGGAGGTAGCTGGCTGGGAGCAGAGTTATAGTTGGTGGTCGTGGGGCCAGCGTTGCCAGTTGGCATATACAGGCTAGAAATAAGACTCTGCTCTCTCTGGCAACTGAAAATTTGGCTCTAACACTTGAACTAGTCACCAACTTGATTCAAAAACTAATAAGGCCTGTTCTATATTTTGGCAGGAAAATTGATTTTTTTTAAGAATAAAGGAAACTAAATCTACAAGAGATTAAAAATAGGAAATAATGATACAAAGAACTATAGTAAATCCTGGCTCTGGGATTTTGTGTGAGTCTTTGGCTAGATAACTTAATCTCTTTGTGCCTCAATTTTGGCATCTGTAAAATGGGATGGTGACAATAACACCATCCTAACATCTGTCCTGAGACAAACACTGGATGATGAAATTGAGACCTCTTCCCTCTGTGTTGCAAGTTGGCCAGTTTCTTCCCATCTGTGTCAAACTGTCTCCTATAAAATGTCAGGAAGAATAACAGCTACCTTAAGGGGATGGTGAACCCCAGGTCACCACTGTAGTATGTTGGGAGCAACGTTCAAAACATAGTGGCCTTCCATATTGTAGCTATCTTATTGCGTATGCCAGGCTCATCTGAAGAAAGCATGCTCAAAGAGAAGGAAGAGAGCAGTCAGTGAACAGACAGCAGTGGGACTTGTCTGAGAGTCTACTGATTTCTCATTCACTTTTGAAGAGTATATAAAATACTTTAATGAGCTCACGCACCAAGTGATGGAGAAGCCGTTGTCAATTGGAGGGAAATTCTGAGATAGGTTTGAATGTACATTACTTCATTTTTTAAGCATGTTTGTTGTTTGGACAGAGACACCCACATGGTCTTGAAAGTGGTTTGAGGCAGAAGAGCCTTCTTAATAGTAATAAGTAGATGGTCCCCACTCCCTTTTAAAACATCATGGTTGACTGTGGCAGTGACTCAGTATGTAAAGTGTTGGCCTTGCAAGTTCAGGTCCTTAGCACCCAAGCCTCACTCCCTGGAAATTCTATTTATGACTTTTTGAATATTGCTACTAATTTATCAGCATATTATCTTCCTTATATTTAAAAAATCTGGAAAAAAGTAAAACAGAGATTTTTATTATGCCTTGTAGAAGGTTTTCACAGATTAAACTCAACCATATAGTATAACCAACAAAAATAAATAAATGCATAAAATTAAGAAAGTAAGATTTGTTGAATGCCTGTACACACCAAATACGTGTTGTTTACCTCTCTATATAATCACCTTTGGTAAATGAAAATAAGAATACAACCATTTTCCTGAGCTAATTACATTACCAACCCAACCGATACCTGTGCCCCACATTCCAGTGTGGTATATCCCACCACCTCCAAGACAAGCCAACTAGGCACTGACATCCAAATCTACCACTTAAATCATATTTATAATTTCTTTCTGCCTTTTTGCCTCCACTAAAATGAGAGGTCCCCTGGTGTGTTCCCACGTTCTAGTAGTGCCTGGGATATGATAATCCATCCTTGAGGAATGGTGTATGTGAGTGGATGCATGAACGAGTGAAGGGATGTTATCCTTGTTATCCTAAAGTTCAGGATCAACAAGTATTCAACAAATAAGAGCTCTGAAATCCCAAGAGACCCAGTTACTCTGACAAGTCAGAAACCTTGTAAGAAACAGAGGTAAGACTGAAGAAGCTTCTCAGCTGAGCCTCTTCTATCTTATCCTAAATATATTCTATAAAAGGTAGTTATTCCATAAAATTTAATGCATATATAGTTTGCATTTCCTTTTGAATATTTTTCAATAACATCTTTTAAAAATTGGAAGTGGTTGTCTTATAAAGTAACTTCTATGAAATGAATGGTATTAGATATATTAGTTTAAATCCTGACATCGGGGTTAAAGGAAAACTTCAACTAAGTTAGAGAAAAACAGAAAATTATTTTTAGAATAATTTAATGGACTTTATTGTAGAAATATCCCAAAGATATTTCAGCTCATGGCAACCACAGGATAAAAGTTAAGAAAGGTAAGGGGGAAACAAATGAATTTCTGGAATTTCTTCTACAAATTCTCCCAGTCTGCCTCTTTCATTCTTTCTCCAGAATTCACCATTATTTACAGTGTCTATCTGTATAGGACAAGTTGACAAAGCTCTGCCCAGCACTGTCAAAACTTGACCAAGGTTGCAATTTATCATTTGTTGCTTGTGAGCTTGCTTGGGGGGAGGTTGTTTGTTTTGTTTTAGAGGGTTGTTGTTTTAGTTGGTTGGTCGGATGGATGGATGGATGGATGAATGGATGGATGGATGGATGGATGATTGGTTAGTTGGTTGGTTGGCTAGCTGGTTGGTTGGCTGGTTGTTTTTCTGGTTGGTTGGCTGGTTGGTTAGCTGGTTGGTTGGTTGGCTGGTTAGCTGGTTGGTTGGTTGGCTGGCTGGCTGGCTGGCTGGTTAGTTGGTTGGATTGTTGGTTGGATGGTTGGTTGGATGGTTGGTTGGATGGTTGGTTGGATGGTTGCTTGAGTGGTTGGTTCTTCTCTTTTCTGTTTGGTCTTTTGAGGGAGCTTTCCAGATTAAGCCCAAGGTAGCCTGAAATGAGTTCATCATCCTGCCTCAGCCTCATCAGTGGCATCATGCCACCAAGCACACTGTGGCCATAGTCTCCTTGTCCTCTTTGTGTGAATCACTCTTCCTGACCTAATCAACAATAGCCAGAAGCAAGGACTGAATGTTCAAACAGCTAACAGATGGTATCCTTGATGATAGGAGACTTTCAAGTATTAGGTAGACACCAGAGAAGAGAGCTTAGCAAATATCTCCAAAGTTGCTACACCTAGAAAAGGGAACAGTTTAATGATGCCAAATGAACCATTGAATCAAACAAGTTATGTTAGAATTCCAGAACCTCTATAAAGTCAATACACACACACACACACACACACACACACACACACACACACGTAAAACAACCCATGCAAATCTTCTAGTACTCAAGTACCTACAGTTATTCTCTTGCTCTTCTTTTTATAGACTGTGTGAGCTAAGTAATTGCTGCTTGACCAAAGCAGATTGTAAGGGAGAAAATATAGCCTCTGGGGTAAGGAAAAGGTAAGAAACAGAAACAGTTCTGGGTACTAAGGTCAGGTCTACCACCAAGCAGCAAATGCCTGGAGCAAGTCAGTCCTCCAGGCTCTGTGTGATGAAAATGGTGAAGACCCAGGAGCATGCCTAATGGCAGCACACCTGCTGGCAGAATCAACTGGGAGCAGTTTCAAAGTGCAGATTCTCCTGACTTATCCAGGAATGTCCTGGTTGTACATAATTAGGCACGATGGCAGGTACCTGTAGTCCTAGCTACCCAGGGGACTGACCCAGAGGATATAAGGCTAGCTGGTTAACATAATAAGATGCTGTCTCAAAATAGTTCATTAAAGGTGAGTTTCATGATCCTATATTTTGCATTTTTAAGAAGATTTCCAGCTAACCATGATAACCAACTATATTTGGGACCCACTACAACCTACACAAGGTAGCATTTAAGATCCCTTTTAATGTCTAAAATAAATGTTTACCAAGTAATTGTATAATTTGTATAAAGTTTGTGATGAAACTTAATTTTGTTCATCTTCTGATATCTATTTTTAGAAACTGCCTTATGTCTCCACTTTTTAAGAAACACACTGTTTAGTTGAATATCTAGACTCTGTTTAGTTCAAAATAACATCTCAATCAATATTCATGAATAGATAAGTGGTCAAACTCTTTGTTTTAAATAATCACCATTTATTTAGTCCTCACATATATGGGAAGACATTCCCCTCAGACTTCTATTTACTAGACTACTGAGAGTACTAAACAGGATAGTAGTTCATAAATCAAGGCTTCTAGTCTTTACATTGTAGCTGATAATAGAGTCTCATTTTGCCTTCTCTAGGATGAAGAAATGAGATGTGTGCAGTTTATTACATTTTCAAGGTGCCTTGTTAAGAGCTGTGTAAATACAGTGTGGCGGAGTTACTATCGCTCGCCCGTTCCACTACCAACAATCTTTTAATCCCTGTCAGCCTGCCCAGCCCAGAATAGTATTAACAAAATGATGTCATTCATGACATCTTTGACCAGCCAGTGTTCATTTTGGAAATGGAAGCCCCATGGTACTGAGTGACTGGACTCCCAGGCAAAAGTCCTGGGATATAATTTTGCCTTTGACAACTCTGAGAAAGTGACCAAACCGCATAACCATAAACTCTGTATTAAAATTCTTACTGTAACTAGGTTAAAACAACAATCACATTATTAATCTCAGTTGACTACATTTCTACTTACTGCTTAAATATATTTTTCCCTTTCTCTTCTGAAACTATTTTTATATGCCTCCAAGGCACACAGAGTTATTTTGCTTTAAAAAACAAAAGCGAAGCAACAGGAGCAGATCTCGGCCCAGGACTTTAAATCATCAGGTGACTTATAGGATGAAGTCTTCTGTCTGTGACCTGCTAGAAAGGAGAGTCATGGCTCCCCATGTAGCATGTGATGTGATCCCAGGCAATCCCTATCCCGCAATGCAACCCGGATATTTCTGTTTGTCATACTCTAAGAAAGCATCATTGATCATCCTATGAATGGTGTTGCTTAGGCATCAGCAAAGACCAGGTTGCACACTTGGGAACAGTGTTTCCTGTTGGACCCTGCAGTGAGGTCAAAGAGACCACAATGGAAATAATGCGAATTTTTACTCCTTTTTAAACTATGGTTTGTTAATTGGAGTATTGTATTAATAAAACATGTAGTTCTCAGGAAATGATGAAAATCTTATGCATATGCTGTGCCTTACAAATTCAAGTACTTGATATTTGTACTTTATTACTCTTAAAGAGTTGTGTTTATTATCTTCAACTGTGTGTATTGTGGGGGGATCTTTGCACAAGGTGCCTGCAAGAGGCCAGAGGTATCAGATCCCTGGAGCAAGCATTCAGATAACTGTGAGCGCTCAAATGTGGGGGATGCTAGGAACTGAAATCGGGTTCTCTACAAAACCAGAATATGCTTTTAACCACTGAGTCATTTCTCCCCGCCTCCCTTTATTAATTTTAAAGAGAATATAAATAATAGTTACAGACAAGCATTCTGTAGCTTATCAAACCTATCTATAATAACGATAATTTTTTGGGGGGCCTGGTCAATTTGATTTTCTGAGCTGCATAAAGACACCAAGTGCAGCACCATCACCAGAACCACCATGTAGATTTCCGATACAACTCTTTGTCTCACATCATTGGATTTAATGGCTGCCGGTGTCAGTTTTTACAGGATCAGTCCTCAGTGAGTTTCTGCTTCAGATGAGTCATTGTGTCTAATGATTTCGTTTTTTATCTTTCAGAGCCGTTGAGCATCACATAGCAAGAGTGACATCTGGTTAACGCTATCAAGGACAGCAACACTCTGAAGTCGGGGTTTCCTGCATGGAAAAATGAAAACTGGGAGAGTGAGTGTCAAAGGTAAACTTCATCTCCTTTCTATAACTTCTGCAATGTCCTGTAAAGAGGCACTACCTGAAATGGTTTCGTTCTTTTTATAGTGTGATGTATTTCTGCCTTGCAATTCTAAAGCTATTAATAGGCTGCTGAATGTGATGTCCGTTTCTTTTTAACTCCTTGGTTATCTATACATCAATCAAGATTGAGTTCACTTGTATAGTAGTCATTGTCAATCTAGTATGTCAGATCAGGCAAATGCAATTCTCAGGACTCTGTAGGCTTAAATACTGGACGTGAGGCTAAGTGCAGAATGGAAGAAAATGATAGCACAGCACCCGCTCCTTGGTTTCTTCGAGTGCTGGACACAGTGCATTTATCATCACAGGCATACACACTGATCTAAATGCTGGAGATGCTGAAGCCCATACTACAGTCTCCGCTCTCTTCCTTTCTGCTCTGTTAGGAGGGAAAGACCGGAGAATGTGTACGTCAAATGCATTACATGTATAATGTCAGATCAGAGGGAGATTAATATAGCTGGATACATCAGTAAGCTACTCTCCTGTTTGGGTTACGTGTGCAACAAAGACAAGGACTTGAAAATGGACCTCGACTGGGATGATGACCTCATGAGTCAAGATTGAACACAGCTGGACCTTCTTACTGGCACATGATGTAATTTTCAACTAAGGAAGGAGGATAATACAATTGAGTCTAGACTGAACTACATAGTAAGATCCTGCCTCAAAAAAATAAAATAATGAAAAAGACAGAAGCACAGAAAGTGAATCAGTAAGAACCCGAGTAAGTTAACAGGTCTGCCCTGGGAACCATGGGAACTTAACTCTTCAGAGACCTCCCATGGACTTTTGGATGCTGTCTGGAATTTGCACCTGAAAGGTGTGCCATACAAGGATCAGCCTCTGGGTCTGCCAAGGAGGACATGAGCTCCCCCATGGTTTTAGGCTGTGTTGACACCACCTGAGGCAGGAGGCAGAACACCCAGTTATCTGGGAAGGCCGACATCTTAATGCAAAGAGAATCTAATGGAGAACAGGAATGGCTATCTCTGAAGCTTTGGCTGCAATCGAAAGTGGTCCAGAGGTCATTATTCAGCCAATCAATGACTTGGTTACATCCTCTTTTGCTTGATTTTGATATAGTTCATTTTTTCTCCCAGATGAAACATCTGAGAAGAAAGGGCTTTGTAATTTGAAGTCCTATCCAAGTGTTAGGGAGCCAAAATGAACTGTTTCAAGATAAATGTTTACCAATGGAGCTAAGCTAAAAATGAGATGTGCATCTTGGCATACTGGTTTATTTACTTATTTATATTTATATACAATATACATATAAAAAACACTTTATTCCTCCCCCTTCCCCCCTTGGGCTCCTGGACTCCTCCTTCTCCTTTGTTGTTCAACCTCTTTTGTTCAGTAATTTAATTGAATGTTAGCTTGAGGTGTTTGGGGGAGTTGATTGCAAAGGTTTTCCTGTAAAATGTGTTTGTAACTATGCTAGAGTGTTGCTGAAAAGTGTGGTACTGGTAACAGTTTAACAGTCCATGGCTGTTAACAGTACTGGTAA